>CM050508.1:7050000-7125000 GCA_027563665.1 Antrozous pallidus | reverse complement strand
CACACACACACACACACGCACACACACACGCACACACACTCACTGAGTGATTTCAGAGAGGAAGGGAGAGGGAGAGAGACAGAAACATGGACATAAAAGCGCCCGTGATGGGAGAGAATCACTGATCGGCTGCCTCCTGCACGGCCCTCACTGGGGCGGGAGCTGCACCCGGGCCTGGGCCCCGACGGGGAACGGAATCGCGACCCCCTGGCTCAGAGCTCGGGCCCGTCCCGGGGCCACGCTGCCGGCAGCGCTGCGGTGACTACGCGTGAGGCCGTCTCCCCAGGTCGGGCCCCTAAATCGTTTCGGCTTTTGGAGTCGGACGGGGAGTGTGTCGGGGTCTGCACCGTGCCCCCGGGAGATGCTCACGCCTGCTGTCCCCCGGACTTGCCGGCGACAGCGGGGTGCCCCCTCCCACGAGGGCCGCCGCCGCCAAACCGTGCCAGCAGGTGGCCCGCCCGGCGCTCCTGCCCCACCTGGCGCCGCCTTGCCGAGTCCGGGCCACACCTGAGTCACCCGTCTCCGAGCCGGAGGCCGCGGCCGGCAGCCCGGCGGGGCAGGGAGTGACGCTCCCTGGAGGTTGGCAGGCAGGGTTTCTGGCTCTGATGTGGGGCCCTGGGGCCTGGTGGCCACCTCCCGGGGCCGCCCCACTCCCACGGCCCCCTCGCACCCGGCTCACAGCAGACACTGTGCCCCAGGCCCGCCTCCCGCCGAGAAGAGGGGAGAGGAAGGCTGTGTTCTCCGACAGCTCTTTGGGGACCGGTCACGCGGTTTGGGGAGAGCGCTTGCGGGCTGGGGTTGCGTGGCAGAGGCCTGATGGCTTACATTCATCCTGAGCTCACCGTCCGCGGCCCTTGCTGTGGGTCATTGCTCCATGCCCACAGCCGCTGCGCCCCGAATCCTGTTTGCAGATGAGAAAACGGGGCCGGAGAGGCGAACGGACGTGTTCCAGGGCACACGCCCAGTGTGAGAGCCGGCCAGGGGCCCGCCTGTCCGGGCAGCCTTGAGGGCATAGGTGGGGCTCTCACCACTAGGCTGTACTGTTAACGGTTGACAGGGCAGTGCAGCCACTGGACCCACGGGTGTCTGACTCACTCCCGGGAGCCGCGGGGTGAGCCCAGTCCTCGGAGGCGGGGCTGGCCCCAGGCCTGGGAGGTCAGGAGCTGCTCTGAGCCTCTCCCCCCACCTGACCCGGGCCTGGCTCACCTGTTAGCCTCTCCCCTCTCCCCTGGGGGGTGAGGTGTTGGTGGCTAACTTGGTGATTAGCATGTAAACTAGGATCAAAATAGAAAATCAGAAATCTAGACAAACAGTTCAAACCCTCTGAAGTCTCTATACTCAGCCAGTACCCCTCTGGACATCGTGATTCTAGTCTCCGTGTAGGTTCTCAGGTACAACTATACATATATATACACACACGTATATGTATATGTATATGTATGTATATGTATATAAAGTATATTTTATATTGATAGAATATAAAAAATACATTTAATTGATTTTTTACAGAGAGGAAGGGAGAGGAATAGAAAGTCAGAAACATCGATGAGAGAGAGACATCGATCAGCTGCCTCCTGCACACCCCCCACTGGGGATGTGCCTGCAACCAAGGTACATGCCCTTGACTGGAATCGAACCTGGGGCCTTTCAGCCCGCAGGCCGATGCTCTATCCACTGAGCCAGACCGGTTTCAGCTCAGTATTTTTCTTTTGAACACAGAGCCAGTATCCGTGCTGTCTAGACCAGTGGCTTTTCCTCACAATCGGGATTTATGCTTCTCTGAAATAAACAGTTGGCTGCAGCAGCACGCAAGGTCTAGCCCTGGATTGATTGAAACTTAAAAAAAAAAGTTTTTAACTTCCTCTTTTCCTCTAAACAGAGAGTAAATATAAACCCAAAAAGGCCCGGTTGTTTGTGCCAGAAATAGGACTGAAATGTTCTTTACAGAGATTTCGTTTTCAGCGATGTGATGTGAATTTGTACGGGCTGAAGTGTAACGTGAAACAATTGTCATGCGGTCAGGCTCATCCTCTGGTTTCAAACTTGTGTCAGCGATGGCTGCCATTGGTCTCCCCAGAGCTCCTCCCATCGAAGCTCAGCCTATAGGAGAGCTTGGCAGGAGCAGTGCCCACCCCCCCTTCAAAGCCCACCTGTGTCAGTCTCACTTGAAAGTCCCTTTGGACGAGAAAACTACTGGGGACTGGCTCAGTGTTTCCTTTTCCGGACACAGCAGCCACTCCAGAAACAAACAAGGAAACTCAGAAGTGTTCTGTAGGTGATTAGGGTGACACAGAATTTGGTTGGCCATACCATGTTTATCCAAACTGGGACCACTTTGGAGAGTGCTGAGGGGTGTGAGCCCAGCTGTCCCAGGCCACCCTGGACACGTGGCCGCACCACGCAGGGTCTGCTTGCCTACCCAGGCCTGACAGTGGCAGCGAGCTGGTGTGACCGGCAGGTGGCCACCCTCTGCTGGGTCAGGTTTACACGGAGCAGGGATGGCAGAGGCTGTGTTGGGACCACGGGCAAGCCCGGAGCGGGAGGATGGCTCCCGTCTGGCACTCGGCTCTGAGCAGCTGGCGGGGGGTGGGGGTGGGGGCCTGCGGGAGCATCGAGTCGGGGGCCTTGCTGCTGAGGAGGGGGAGTGTGATGACTGGGAACCAGTGCTTGCCGTGGGCACAAGGCAGACTGGCAGATGTCGGGCATTAGCCAACCCTTCGCACATCGCATGACCCTCCGGCCTCCGGTTGCTGGGTGTGAAAGGAAGAGGTTGGACGGGATGCCTTGGGTGCCTGGGCCCCGCCCTCTCCCTCTGACCTGGCCTGAGCAGCAGAGGGGCCTGCCCTCCCTGTGGTGGGTGCGGGAGTCCTCCCCACGGAGGTGGCCATGGAGGGCGTGTTTGCAGATGCGCTGTAATTTGGCTCTCTGGGTAACAGCCAGTTAACCTCGGGTTCCAGAAGAGGGTTTGAATCAGTGTCCATGATTTGGGAAACAATTCCTGCCCTGAGTAATAATATCCCTTAATTTTATAGGTAATGCAAGATTTTTTATGTTACAGATTAGTTTTATACACTAGTAACAAAATTATATAATCTACACTAATAAAAGAGAAATATGCAAATAGACTGTACCTCCACGACACCCACCTGCCAATCAAGAGTGGGCATGCAAATTAACCCAACAAAGATGGTGGGCTAATTTGCATATGCAGGCATGGAGCGGCCAGGCGGGGCGGGATGCCTGCTATGAGGGGAAGGGCAGGGGGAGGAGGGAGCTACCAGAACGGTGCTCTAGCTGCAGCGGAGAAGACTGAAGGCTCTGGCCAGAGCGAACGCTGAAGGCTCTGGCCGGAGCGGAGACAGAAGGTGGCGGCCAGAGCGAAGGCCTGTGTCCCGGAGGAAAACCGATGCCGGGAGCCAAGGGAAGGAAGGCCTGTTGCACGAATCTTTGTGCAGCGGGCCTCTAGTAATAATATAGTATAAATCATCTATTGCTTTAATTTATTATTATTTTTAAATTAAATTTACTGGGGTGACATTGGTTAATAAGGTTAGGTAGGTTTCAGGTGTACATATCTCTGATACATGATCTGTATATTGCATCGTGCGCCCACCACCCAAAGTCAAGCTTGGTTGATTATTCCCTTCCTACTTTTTAACCATCATCCTATTTGCCTGCTGCCTGTCACCAGAGGTTGGGAGAGCAGGTACATTCTCTTATCAGTGTTTTTGCTTGTAAAAAAGTTGGTAGCCCCAGAGTTTGAAATGAATAATTCATGACTAATTTTTATTTATTTATTTTTTAAAAATATATTTTATTGATTTTTCACAGAGAGGAAGGGAGAGGGATAGAAAGTCAGAAACATCGATAGGAGAGAAACATCGATCAACTGCCTCTTGCACGCCTCCACCTGGGGATGTGCCCGCAGCCAAGGTACATGCCCTTGACCGGAATCGAACCCGGGACCCTTCAGTCCGCAGGCCGATGCTCTATCCACTGAGCCACACCGGTTTGGCCATGACTAATTTTTAAATGATCATATTCATAACTTTTAAGGATCTTTTTATTTGTCCCCCCCCCTTTGAAAAGAGAAAATTTGTCTAGGACTCTCTTAATTGGACCAAGCGAGTAAGAAGTATGTTGTCCACCTCAGGGCTGTTTCCGGCTTTACTAAGCTGGTGCTTTCTTGAATGCCTTGGTTTTCATGTGTCTTGGTTTTTGTACTTCCCTCTCTTGTGGGTCATAAGAATCCCTGTGTACCTTTCTAAGGTATCTTAATACCAGGAGGTCATTTTGCCCTAAGGGATCCTTCAGAATTCCTAGTATAATTAGAGAGGTTGGAGGGAGCAGCTGAGGCCTCTAAAGGTTCCAGTGTGACATTGCTGATGTTTATTTTAAAACTAGAGGCCTAGGTGCACGGAATTCGTACACAGGTATGGTCCCTAGGCCTGGCCTGTGATCAGGGCCATCTTCCCTGGATGCCAGCAGCTGGCCCCGCCCCCGCCTCCACCCACCTCCGGTTCCCTCTTTGCCATTGGGCGATCAGAGCCTGCTGGCTGGGGGGAGGGGCCAAGAGGTGGTCAGTGCGCCTCGTAGAGACTGGTTGAGTGGTCATCCTGGTCGTTCTGCCGTTTGGTCGATTTGCATATTACTCTTTTATATAGATAGATAGATAACACGGGATTGGGAATCAGAAGACTTGGATTCTACTCCTGTTCTTTCTCTAACAGTCATATGTTTGGCTTTGGCAAAGTCCTGGCCTTAGTTTCTTTGTCTGTAAAATGTCTCTAAATTCTTTCAAGCTCTGACATTCTAAGCAAACACCTCAGGTATCTCCATGTCAATCCTTCTCGATCCGTGGAATCTGGTTTCAAAGAGTATCTGTCTTCCACCAGCTCCTGGTTTCCCACCCAGCGTGGTGATGGTAGCTTTAGAGTTGACCAGGTCTGAGAAACACAGCTGGAGTTCTGTCTAGGGTGTCATCTTCCAGAATCCCCACAAACTGCGTTTCAGGCACACAGGGCCCCTCTGGCTTTTCTCCCTGTGGCCCGTTTACAGTCCCTCGAGCCTGTTTTGGAGCAAGGGGAGCACACCATGCAGACCCCGTGTGTGTCTGTTCTGCTCCGTGGTGCGCTAGAGCCTCCTTAGCCTTCCTCAGAGGTGCTGCTTTAACCAATGGCCTGCGTCCTCCCCAGGCTCATGTTTTGTTGAACCCCTTAATCACATCTGGGTCTAGCAAGTCTATGTCCCACCGTGGGCCCCAGAGGTTGGGTGCAGTCGACACAGAGACCACACACTTTCTCAAGGAGGGAATTCCTACATGCAGCCAACAGCCTCTGCATGGGTAGTGAGGCGGGGCCTGTGGAGGAAACCTGTTCTGGCATCAGACCGGCAAGACAAAGAGAAAGAGGAAGCGAGCGCAGAAGTGTCAAGACAAACAGCCGGGCAGAAATTCAGGTCAGCTGGGACCAATCAACCAACCGATCATGGTTAAACAGCAGTCTCCGAAAGAGAGGGTCGCTTCTATTCCAGGGGTGAGAACGATGGCTTATTGAGTTTGGGAAAGAAAATGTAGGATTCAGATTTCTTTTAAACACCCCTTTCACTTTTTTATTTTAAGTTAAAATAAAAAATTACACACACACACACACACACACACATATATGCACTGAATGACGAGATTATTATGAGCTCTGAACACATAATAATATATTTATTAGAGGCCCAGTGCATGAATTCGTGCATGGGTGCATGGGTGGGGTCTGGCCAGCCTGGCCAAGAGGTAGGGGACATGGGTGGTTGGCCGGCCTGCCTGCTGGTCGAACTCCTGGTGGCCCTCAGTTTGCATATTAGCCTTTTATTATATAGGATACCAGTACTGTAGACTTCTCTTAGCTCTACTCCCCATTTGCCACCTGGCTGAATTGCTACCTGGGGTATTGCAGTGGCCTTTTGACGAGTCCTCCCCATCCAGTGTCGGCCCCTCCACTCTACTTAGAGTGATGGATCTCAGGTCATACCATTAAAAAAAAAGATTTTTATTTTTAGAGCGAGCGGGAGAAGGAGAGAGAAACATTGATGCATCGAGCCCACAAGCTTAGCGTGTGCCCTGACTGGGAATGGAACCTGCGGCCTTTTAGTGCACGGGATGGATGCCCAACCCACTGAGCCACACCGCCCAGGACTCAGAGCTCCTCCACTCACCTGTCCAGCCGTGCCTCCTCCACTCTCTCCCTGCCTCCTGGCACGGCACACCGCCTCCTCACTGCACATGCCAGATGTGTGTACCCCCCTGCTGCTTCTGCTGCCTGTGAGACTTCCCCGGGCACACACGTGGTCCCCTCCCGCCTCTCAGGTGTGCACTCGAATGGCGCCCCTCAGGGAGTGCTTTCCTGGCCACTCTCTTTACAGAGCCCACTCTGCCTTCTCTGTTCCCTTTTCTTTATTTTTCCTCCACAGGACATATCCCTCACACCACATTTTTAATCCTTTTTTAAAATTTAAATAAAAACTTATGTGTAGGAGAGATACAAATAACCGGGGAAGGTCTTTGTTGTTGTTGTTAGCCTTGGCTCAGCCCCTCTGTATCTACAGCACTCAGAACAGCAAGAGGCACATCGGAAATGCCCGGTTAATATTTGTTAAGTTACAAGTAAATGTGAACGTGTGTCTCTGTGTATCTGTACATGTTCAAAGGCTTTTTACTCGCGAGGCACTCAGCACCCCCCCCAAAAAAGGAGACACTTCTGCAAACAGAGCTTTCATCTGTGTACTGGGATACAGCGGGTCCCGGTTTCGTGCAGCCCTGTTGCTATGGCAACGTAACGCTTTTCTGTGTCAGTCCGGACCCACGTACAGGAGCACCTATGTCAGTCACACGAGCACGGACACAGCAGTAATGAAGTGACAGTGAAAAAAGGTGAAAGAAAGATAACGATTCCTGCTCTTTACTTGTGGCGAATACATAATACAAAAATAAAGCACATCTGTACAGACATGGAAATGAGGAAACCTTTTTAAAAAATGTAAATAAATGGGAGACATACGTGGAGTCTGATGTGTAACCCGAGGACTCTCTGTGCTGCATTTCCACTTAGGGAAGATTCAGAGAAAAACTTCTGCCCCGTCAAAAGAGCAAAGATCACATCCTGTCTTCTTTTCTGGTTAGATCCCCCCACTTTGGAAACTGAGCTTTGGGTGGTGGGGATGGGTGAGCACTGTAGTTAGTTCTGAGCAAGTTGCATTTCTTCACAGAGGAAATATTGGGGCGACACCAGGGAAAGGGAGGTGTTAACCCTAAACACGATGGGAAGGGATACTCACTCCCATGGCAAGGCGGACCCCCGAGGTGTTCAGGCGTTCGAGGAGTGTGGAATGAACTCCATCTCCATGGCAATGACCCTGCTGGCCTCCTCTGCTCCCCCTCTTTCCAAACCGGGTAAGGACGGGTCAGAACGGGCACCACTAAAATAGTCAGGAACCACATAGAGAATTACGAAAGGGGAGAGAAGACGACGCTCACACAGCACCTCTGTGAGAGAGCGGCTGTCCTTCCACTTCCGGGACAATGAGAACTGAGCGACGAAGTAATCCACTCAGGGTCGCAGGTCTCTGGGACTCACCTGTGGGCAAGTTCAACGCCAAGGTGTGCATTCTTATCTCTGGTGCTTCTGGCCCCCTGAGCTGGTATCACCCTCCTTGAGCTCATGGTCTTGTTAGAGATGCTGTGGAGTGTCCAGTGCTTGGAAGGACCCCTCACATCTTCATTGAATACGCGTGACATACGAAACCACTTCCAAACAGGCAGAGTGCAGGCTAGACAGCGTTTGGGCACTGCCCGGGACTGCAGGAGCCCAGCGATGGGGAGCTGTTGGGACAGTTTTCAGAGCCCAGCCGGTGTGACTCGGTGCTTGAACGTTGACCTATGAACCAAGAGGCCATGGTTTAGTTCCTGGTCAGGGCCCATGCCCCGGTTCTGGCTCCATCCCCAGTAGGGGGCGTGCAGGAGGCAGCCTGTCAATGATTCTTTGTCATATTGATGTGTGTCTCTCCCTCTCCCTTCCTCTCTGAAACCAATAAAAATTATATTAAAAAGAAGAAAAGAAACATGGATGTGAGAGAGACACATCGATTGGTTGCCTCCTACACGAGTCCAACCAGGGCCAGGGATCAAGCCTGCAACCAAGGTCCATGCCCTTGACCGGAATGAAACCTGAGACCTTCCAGCCCGCGGGACGATGCTCTGGCCACTGAGCCAGACCCCCGAGTGCTAGATCTTTCTCAATAAAAATTCACTAAAAAAATCCAGATTACCAGGAACCTACAGAAAAATGATCTCGTTTTTTAAAAAGTCAATTACAAGAAAAAAAAGATGGAGGAGAAAATATAGATTAAATGAGGATTAAGACATAAACTGATTGCAGTGAGTAGATTTGGATTCTGATTCAAACAAACTTGAAAGATATTTCTGTGAGAGAATTGGAGGACTTTGAATGCTGACTGGAAATTTGGTGAATTTGGAAGAGTGATTATGTTTGAATAGAGTTCTTATCTTAAACAAAAAAACAAAACCACAGAACCTTAGCATTTGCCCAGAGCACCTAACACCAGTGACTCACTGTTTCTGGAAGGGATTTCTCTTCCTCTTTACCTCTTCCTGCTCTCTCTGTGGCCCTATCTCAGGCCTCCCACCCCCACCCCCCGGGTCTCACTGTCCTCAGCTTTATAAACGTCCGCCTGGACTCGTGCTGTGCCCACTGCCTCGATGGCCCACTCAGGGCCTGGTGCCCTTTCCGGAAACATTAGGGTCCTCTCGGTCAGAAAAGCACACAGTTCTGCTGGTCCCGTTGCCTGAAGAATATGTTTCTGAGTTAGTGATGAGGTTCACCCACCTGCCGATGTAGTGGAAGCGGCTCTCATAACTCTAGTCCGACCTCTGAGCCTCTGCCTGAAAAAGGGGTCTTGTCTGCCCTTAGGAACACTTAGATTTGGCTCCTGTCTTGGGGGGAGTTGGCCTATTAGAGTTGCCAAAAATCAGTGTGACATGAACTTCTTAACCAGGTTTCTGTCTGAACAGGGTCGTTTCTAAAGACAGTGCGCAGGGACAAGGTCCCAATGGGAAGGGCCCTGGCTGCCCTCCTCTCCTCTTAGCTTCAGGAGGTGGGTATTGGTGGCTGCACCCTCAGATCTCGGTGCTGGGTCAGGCATGTGAAACACCGCCCTCGATTCCTGCAAGGGCGAAGCTCTTCCCTGTCCTTTTCGGTGGAATCCAGACTCAGAGTCGACCAGAAGCTTGAGACGTGGACAACAGCCACTTGAGTCCATGATGTTGTGACAACTAATGCAGAAGCTAAGGGACTGGAGCTTAGGGACTTAGGGGGTGCGGTACACATATTCCTGGGGGTCCTTGAGGCAGGTGTGACATGTAGTTGCTGATGGTCCTCTTCTTAGCAGCCAAGGAGAAGTAATCTTGTTTGGAGGAGCTCTGCTTTTTAGCAAGCAGTCTTTTTTTAAAAAAAATATTTTTTTATATATGTATTTTTATTGATTTCAGAGAGGAAGGGAGAGGGAGAGAGAGAGAGACAGAAACATCAATAATGAGAGAGAATCATTGATCGGCTGCCTCTTGCATGGCCCCCCCCTCCCACTGGGGATCAAGACACAACCCAGGCATGTGCCCTGGGCGGGAATCGAACCGGAAACCCTTCAATTCGCAGGCCAGTGCTCCATCCACTGAGCCAAACCAGTGAGGACTAGCAAGCAGTCTTATATCCAGGCTCTCGGCTACTCTATCACTGTATATTTAATATTTTAAATGTTTGGCATCTTACTGGGCAGTTTCCCACAGTACTACATGGGAGGGGCATGGTTCGGAGAATACTGAGGGGTGGGTGGAGATCTGGACTGTAGTCACCTCTGTGTTCTCACTGGCCATGTCAGTCTTCCTGGGACACAACTTGCCTCGACTGTAAAATGGGTTCGTAAAAATTGCCTTATGGGGAAGTTGTGGCAATCACTGGGAAAAAGTCTTTGTATAGCGAGTGGCCCACGGTAGGCATGAGATAAACAGTCCTTGAATCTCTAGTTGGTTCCCCACTTGTCACATTAAAGAGGCTAGGTATGAGTTTGGCTCAGAGTGCCATGGACTGAAAGGTCCTGGGTTCGATTCTGGTCGCGGGCATGTACCTTGGTTGCAGGCTTGATCCCCAGTAGGGGGTGTGCAGGAGACAGCTGATGGATGTTTCCCTCTCATCGATGTTTCTGACTCTCTGTCCCTCTCCCTTCTTCTCTGTAAAAACTCAATAAAGCCCTAGCCTGTTTGGCTCCATGGATAGAGCATTGGTCTGCGGAATCAAGAACCCCAGGTTCGATTCCGATCAAGGGCATGTATCTTGGTTGTGGGCACACCCCAGTGGGTGGTGTGCTGGAGGCAGCTGATTGGTGTTTCTCTCTCATCAATGTTTCTAGCTCTCTCTCCTTCTCCCTTCCTTTCTGTAAAAAAAAAAAAATCAATAAAATATATTTAAAAAAAACCCTCAATAAAAATATATTAAAAAAAAGAGGCTAGTTATTTAGGGTCAATTTCAGCTTTATGAGGATATGGTTTTTGACTTTTTTTTTTCCATTTGTCTGGCCTTCTTTCTCTCTAACTTGGTAAGAGGTGTCCCTGTTTGTTTTATTTGTGTGTGCAACCTCTGTACTTTGGTTTGAATTGTAGCATTTAAAAAAAATAAGTATAGCGTTTTGCCTCCTACAGTTTGAAGAGGTTCATTTCTCTTTCATTTCGATTTTAACAAACCAGTGGACTCAGTGAGTTTGACTGAAGAATAAATGTGTGTGGAAAACATTCTGAGGCGTTTGCAGTCATTCTTGATTTAAGTTGCCAGAAAGAACCGAAATGAGTTGTAAGAAGGCCACTTCCTCTTCGCAGAAGTCTGAAACCACGTCTTTTTGAGGAAGTGTCTAAGCGCAAGATAGTTGCTTAGAGCAGTTTTCACAACAAAATCATCAGGGCCGACTTTCTGGAAAACATCGGGGTAACCTTTCAGGCCTTGAGTGAGTCTGTGAATGGATGTAGAAAACCATACATTTCTCTGGGGGAAAAAAAGTGATGAAGAAAGTCAGAGGCAGGATCCTTTGTAGAAAGCCATTTTAATTGGGAGACTTTTTTTCCCCCCTTAAAATTATGGCGTGCTTTTGAAAGAGGAGGCGAGTTCCCCGTGCCTGGATTCGTACCTGTGCTTTGATTCTAAAATGCACTGCGGGCCGAGTGACGCCCGGGGAGGTGTAGGGCAGAAGGAAAAGGGACACAGCAAAAGGAACGTGAGGAACCCGAGTGGAAGAAAGGAAGGAAAACAGGAGGAGAGAAACGTTTTTTAAAAAAGGGCGAAGGAGCTCGGAGTGGGAGGGAGGTTGACTGCATTACGTTCTGAGGTTCAAGATGCTCTTGAACCTTAAACTGAATGGCTACTCCCTCCTGGAGTGTTCTTCAAATGAACATACTTTTAAAAATGCGGTTTTACGGATTTCAGAGAGAGGAAGGGCGAAGGAGAGACAGAAACAGCAGCGAGGAGAGAGAATGATGGGTCCGCTGCCTCCTGCACGCCCCACCCTGGGGATGGAGCCTGCGGCCCGGCCTGTGCCCTTGGCCGGGAATCGAACCTGTGACCTCCTGGCTCGGAGGCTGGTGCTCAATCCCCGAGTCACGCCGGCTGGGTAGAGTAACGTGTAACAATGCTGAGCTGCTCCTGAGCCATCCTGATCCTACTTCTTTGGGTTCCGGGACTGGAAGAGCCAGAGTGGAGGTTGTAGCGAAGTGGGAGAGAAATGACCGGAGCTGTGTACCCAGGAGGACTCAGGCCTCTGGGGTGTGGGGGGTAGGGGGTGGGGGTGGGGGGCCAGGTCCAGCCTTCGGGGACCCCCTGCTGAGACAGAAGCCTCACAACCAGTGTAGGGGGTTTATATGGCCTAAAAGCAGTTTTTACATTTTTAAGGGATTGAAAGCAATCAAAAGAATAATCTTTTGCCCCAACCGGTGTGGCTCAGTGGATAGAGCTTCGGCCTGCGGACTGAAAGGTCCCAGGTTCGATCCCCGTCAAGGGCATGTGCCTTGGTTGTGGGCACATGTACCTTGGTAGGGGGTGTGCAGGAGGCAGCTGATGGATGTTTCTCTCTCATCGATGTTTCTGACTCTCTCTCCCTCTTCCTCCCTCTCTATAAAAAGTCAATAAAACACACACAAAAAAAGAATAATCTTTGGAGACTGCTTGCTGACAATGATATGAAATTGCAGTTTCAGCGTGGATAAATAAAGTGTATCAGTCCACGGTGTCCATCATTTACTGACACAATGCCGGTGGCTGCTCTCCTGTTGGTCCCTCAAAACTGAAAATACTTCCCCCTGGCCGTTTTCAGGAAAAGCGTGTCGGCCGCTGCTCTAGCCCAGCCCGGGCCGGGCCAGGGGCCCCGAGACTCAGGCGCACACGCTCGGAGCCTGAGCGGTCCCTGAGCTGCCCGGGATCTGGTGTCCATTGGATGGAGAGGGGAACTCTTGCTTTTATTATTTTCTCCAGGAGAAAGTAGAAGCTTAGTTAGCTTTCACGGTCTGCTTTTACTTTCTTTAAAGCGTCCTCTTTCAAACAATAGTTTGTATTCAGGTTTGTTCGAGCCCTCCGGGCAGCACTGCGAGGAGGAAGCCGCGTGTTTATGCTTTAGATCATTTGCCTTTTAAACGGGGGCTGTGAGCTCCAGATGTGGCTCCGGAGCGATGGACGCGAGCCGGGGGGAGGGGGGGGGAGGAGGCCCGTTCCTCTCCGTCTGAGCGAAACAGAAGCCCTCGTGTCCCCGCTGTGCGCTGGGAGTCCTGCTCCGAGGTCTTGTTGAGTCCAGGCTCTAGATTGTCACGGGGCTGGAAGTGGCTTGAAGTTGACGGGGAGTCGATTTAAACAACTATATTTTGAAAGGCACACTTAATCACACACGTGGCAATGATCAAGTTAAAAAGAAATACCCATCGTATCTACTCATCTAATGTTTCTCATTATTCTGGAAAGTTCTGAAGCTCAGTGCGGTGATTTCTGTGTGCGTTATACTTGGGGGCGGGGGCGGGCAGAGGGAGCCAAAGGGAGGGGAAGCGGGAGTTTGTGTGTGTGGTTTCCAGGACTCAGTCACTGGAACTGTGAAGAGAATCAGCCTCGCCCTCTTGCCGGGCCAGAGCCCCCCGAGGTATTCTCAGCTCCGTCTCCGCCCGGCGTCCCGTCTGATCCTGGGGGAAGAAGGGCATCTTGAACTGCTTAGTGAGGGGCAGGAGGGACGTCAGGCAGCACATGTCATCCTCCGTCTAAACGGGGAGCTTCCTTTTCCTCTCTGACCCTCCAGAGAGAGAGGCAGGACTGAGACACTTGTTGGTAAAGAAGATTGTCAAGGAGCTCAGGGAGGACGTAACTTAGAAAACACAGACGACAACTCAGAATCTTTGTCTGAGAACCTTCCTCATCTCCTGAGCAATGTCACCAGTGACCTGGGGGACACGGGAGGCGAACATGGAACCCCCATTTGTCAGAGGGAGAAACCGAGGCCAGTGGGTACCGGGCGCCCCGATGTTGGCCCGCAGGGCTCCGGCTACCCTGGTGGGTTAGTGGTAACTGGTGAGCGGAGGAATGAATGATCTGGGCCCGTTTTGCTGCTGTGTCTCCCCCTCTCTCCCCGTCCTTCTCCGTTCCGTACTGTCTACCTTCTCCCTGCCTCCTGGAATCTTTGAAGCAGGAAGGACAGAAGGTGATTAATGTTTTGCTACATAAATTGCCCTGGTTAAAAAGATGGGTGGTGGAACGTAGTGACATATATATATATATATTTTCTTGGACGTTGTTAACTGTGGAACGAAGAAGTGTGTGGCTGGGAGCTCAGTGTGTCATGACACGACTGGGCCTTTAATAGCCCTACCACCCTCCGCCCTCGGTAAGGAATAACCCAGAGGGATGTTTGGTTATTCCCCCTCCCTCCATATCTGCAGGATTTTAAATGTATTTTATTGATTTTTTTTACAGTGAGAAAGGGAGAGGGATGGAGAGTGAGAAACATCGATGAGAGAGAAACATCCATCAGCTGCCTCCTGCACACTCTCCACTGGGGATGTGCCCACAACCAACGTACATGCCCTTGATCCGGGGACCCTTCAATCCACAGGCCGACGCTCTATCCACTGAGCCAAACGGACTGGAGCAATATCTGCAGGACTTAGACAGGCCTTCACCGGGGCAGCTCTGGAAAGACTCACACGGGAAATCACTGGTGCGGTGGGCTCTTGGTTAGAGAGTCTGGCTCGGTCCCTAAGGGCCCAGAGGGTGCAGGTGATCGAATATTATCCGTTCTGGGGGGTTTGACAAGAGCAGCTTGGCGATGTTTACCCCCACCTCCTTTTCCCCCTTTCACTCGGCCCCCAGCCCTCCCCGCCGACAGCTGTCAGTCTGCTCTCCGAATCTGTGTGTCTGTCTCTGTTTTGTAAGACTTGAACATTTGAAGGAAAGTAGAGGGAGCTATAATGTCTTTGCATAGAGTCTCACTTAAAATATCTTATGTGAATCGAGCCAAAATAACATTTCTTTCCGGTGTCTGTTTCTGTTGGACTGTTCTAGTGAGTCCCAAATTTTCTGGCACATGAGACAGTTTTTTAACCCAGGAAAATCTTCTGAAAAGTCAGGGGTTGCCTTGTACGCCGGGTGTAAAAACACCGTAGCTTGCAGTTATGATGGGCGTTGCTCACTCGCCAGGGACTTGCCCGGCACCTCCTCTCTCTCTCTTGTTTGTCATCTTCCTCCTGTCATCCTCAGTCCCAGTCGTCTTATACGCCGGAAAATATGGTAGATACCTGATGGAAAATCGGGCGTGTGTGTGTGAATGTTCGGACAATGCGTTGCGTCAGCATGTGAGACCTTATTTGGTGGCCAGGAGACTCCTCTGGGACCCCTCTGTGCCCCTCCTGCCGGCCACTCCACGCAGCTGGTCGGATAGGAGCAGGCTGTGAGGATTGCTGCTTCTCATGAGATTTGAAATTTTAATTAGAATTCACTGTATTTGAAAGCCGATTTCTGTATCGAAAGATTCAGATTCTGCTTGTGTGACGGGTGCTGGGCAAACCAGTGGCCGAGGGAGCCCATGTGACTGCCGCTCACCCTGGAAGTGGGAACCGCATCTGCGTGCTTTACAGAGCCGCCGGTGAGGCCTCCGGATGGGAAATCCGCCACGGGGTGCCTTGGCCTGGCTGTTCTGGGACTCTCCCCAGCATCAGCGATGGTCCTTCCAAGAGGATGCTGGAACCCGATGCCTGCTGCGCTGGTTCCTCTCGCTTGTGTCTCACCAAACCGAGACACGTCCCCTCTGCCAAGCCCTCTGTCACACCACAGGCAGGCCCCACAGACCGTGGCTACTGCTGACACCTTTCCTTTTCTGGCTGCGGGAGACGTAGCCTCTTCCTCCACTGCTGTATCCATTGTTTTCGGTTGGAGGATATATGCTTTTTACATTATTTAGGACATCTGGTATTAAAAAATAGACCTTATTGTTTTTTTTTCCTCATGTATTTTATTGATTTTTTTTTGCAGAGAGGAAGAGAGAGGGTTAGAGAGTTAGAAACATCAACGAGAGAGAAACATCGATCAGCTGCCTCCTCCTTCACACCTCCTACTAGGGATGTGCCCACAACGAAGGTATGTGCCCTTGACCGGAATCAAACCTGAGACCTTTCAGTCCCCAGGCCGATGCTCTATCCACTGAGCCAAACCAGTTTCGGCAAATAGACCTTATTGTTTAGAGACGTATTAGGTTCACAGCAAAACGGAGCAGAAAGTTCAGGGTTTCCTTATACTGCTTGCCCCTCTCCATCCTCCCCCCCACCGATACCCGGAACCCGGTCGGTACGTTGGTCAGAATCCATGAACTGCCATCGACTCATCACTGTCCTTCGAGGTCCATAGTTCACGATAGCGTGCACTGTTGATGGACATTCTCTGGGGTCTGACAAATATTAAATGACACGTACCCGCCATGATAGTACCATCCAGAGTAGTCTCACTGCCCGGAAAGCCCTCTGTGCTCTGTCTGTGCACTCCCCCCGCCCCCCACCTCGGATCTTTTAAAAATCATTTAACATTAGAGGCCCAGTGCATGAGTTTGTGCACAGGTTGGGTCTGCCAGTCCGTCCTGATGGGGGCCGATAGGGAGTGGGGCCAGCCAGGGGGAGGGGCTGCGGGAGGTTGGGGGGTGCAGTTGGGGCCCTGATTCAGACAGTTGGCCTCCACAGTGTGCATCATAGCAACTGGTCCTTCCGGTCACGTGGCTTTTATATCCTATACGAGGGGCCCTGTGCACGAAATTTGTGCACCGGGGGTGGTTGATCCCTCACACCGATCTGCCCCCTCACACACACTGGGATCCCTCAGGGGATGTCCTACAGACCACACATCCCCAGCCTGCCCAAGGCCTAAAACCTCTGCCATAAATTAATCTGCCAGAGGCTTTAGGCCTTAGGCACTCAGCCATTGCCCTGCAATGAAGCCGATGGCTGGCTCCATCCCAGCCCGGCCCCCAACCCCCTCGGCCCAGGCCTTCGCCCCAGCCAGCTCACGCCTAGCTAGCACGGGCCTCAGCCTCGCCCACCCAGCTCAGGCTTTCTCCCTGGCCAGCATATGCTGGCTGCCTCAGCCCCACCCCTCCATGGCCCTGGCCACCTCGGTCCCACCCCCCGTGGCCCTGGCTGCCTCAGTCCCATCCCCCGTTGCTTGGGTCGCATTGGCCCTGCCCCCCCATGGCCCTGGCCACCTTGATCCCATCCCCCATGGCCTGGATCGCCTCAGCCTCGCCCCCCGCGAACAGGATTGCCTCGGCCCCGCCCCCCCGCAGCCTGAGCCGCCTTGTCTTCGCCCTAGCTTCTGTTTGGCTGGTGGGCATGGCTGGTGGGCATGACTTGTGGGTATAGCAAAGGTACGGTCAATTTGCATATTACTCTTTTATTAGGATAATAAAAGGCTAATATGCAAATCGACTGAACAGCGGAACGGCTGGTTGCTGTGATGTGCACTGAATACCAGGGGGCAGACACTCAATGCAGGAGCTTCCCCTTGGGGATCATTGCGCTGCCACAGGGGGAGCGCTGCTCAGCCAGAAGCCGGGCTCACGGCTAGCGAGTGCAGCAGTGGTGGTAGCCCCTACTGCCTTCGCAGCAGCGCTAAGGATGTCTGGCTGACAGCTCAGGCTTGCTCCCCCAGGGGAATAGGCCTAAGCCAGCAGTCAGACATCCCCCAAGGGCTCCTGGACTGTGACAGGGCTCTGGCCAGGCTGAAAGGAACTCTCCTTTCCCCCCCACCCCAGTGCATGAGTCTCGTGCACCGGGCCTCTAGTATATAGATATTTGTATTGATTTCAGAGAGGAAGGGAGAGGGGGAGAGAGACAAACATCGGTGATGAGAGAATCATTGATCAGCGGCATCCTGCACGCTCCCTGTTGGGGATGGAGCCCACAACACGGGCCCTGACCTGACCTGGAATGGAACCGTGACCTCCTGGTTCGTAGGTCGGTGCTCCACCCCTGAGCCACGCCAGCCGGGCCACTGACCTCTTCTTGTCTTCACGGTTTCGCCTTTGCTCGAATGTCATGTGGTTGGATAGGTTCTTCTGAAAAGGGATGTAATAGGATAAAGGGCTTTTGGAGCTTGAGGGGGGTCTTAGAGACTTCCCAGTCTGTGGTCTGCCCATGCTCCCCACACGGGTGCAGCTTCACAGGATCAGAGTGCTGTGCCGTGTTCAAAATCGGGTTACATATTCCCGGGAGACGTACAGAGCAGTATTAAAAAGGTGAAGCTGGAGGAAGGAGAAAGACATTCTTTTCATCCTCAGGATCCGCTTAAAGGATTCTTAAGCCAACGTTGGTTGTCATTTTGATAGCATTGAGGGATATCTTGGAATTACATAAAAAGAGATGGCTCTCCAATGGGGAGAAATTGTATTAAACAGAAATAGGCTCAGTTGCATGGCAAGATGGAACTGGACGCTGTTGAGGAAAAGTGATTTGGAAAGAAGACTGACTTTCTTCCTATTTATTTAAAAATATATTTTATTGATTTTTTTTTTTTAATGGAGAGGAAGGGAGAGGGATAGAGAGTTAGAAACACCGATGAGAAACATCGCTCGCCTGTCTTCCGCACACCCCCTACTGGTATATGCCTGCAACCAAGGTACATGCCCTGGACTGGAATCGAGCCTGGGACCCTGCAGTCCTCAGGCCGACGCTCTGTCCACGGAGCCACACCGGTCAAGGCTGTTAGTATCACGGAGACGCCTGTGGAGCAGCCAGCGACTGGCCGCAGACCAGCTCCAGTGGCCGATGGCAGTGCTCTCCTCCCCGTGCCCCACTGTCCAGCCTGCTCCTTGGCTGAAACTTTGGGGTGCAGCGCTGTCAGGCTTGCCCAGGCTCAGAGCCCAGGCTCAGGCGTCGGCGTAGGAGATGAAAGGGCTGGATTACTCCCACCGGCGCTCGGTGAGAAAACCGGAGGCCCCGATTTTGTCAGCGGAGACCGCACTGAAATCTCCACGCCTGCAGAATCTGACACTGTCACAATTTTATTGATTCCTCTCACGTATGGGTTCCCTCTCAGCCACGCATGGGGGTCTGTGTCCCTTATTTCGCAGGGTCGTGTGATGGGGGCATGCCTGAGATGGACAGACCAGATCTCTTCATGACTATTTTATTTATCGATTTATGTATTTAAAAATAATTTTTTTATTGATTTCAGAGAGGAAGGGAGAGGAAGAGAGAGAGAAACATCAGTGATGAGAGGGGAGCATTGACGGCTGCCTCCGGCACGCCCCGACGGAATACTGAGCCCTCAACCAGCAGTGTGCCCTGACCTCCGGGCTCATGGGCGGACACCCTGTACCCACTGAGCCACACGGGCCGGGCAGGCCGAGTCTTCAGGGCTGTGCTGCTCGGCGGTGAACAGCTTAGGAAGCTCTTGGGTATGGGAATAAGTCATGAAGCCGCAGAAGGCTATAGCTTCTTAGGAAAGTAAAAATCTGCTTAGCATGTTTCTGAGAAACAGCGTCATCCCCCCGTTAGAGCCCAGCAGTAAACTCACATTCAGGCCGAAACCGGTGTGGCTCCGTGGACAGAGCATCGGCCTGCGGACTGAACGGTCCCGGGTTTGATTCCGGTCAAGGGCATGGACCTTGGGTGCGGGCACATCTCCAGTGGGGGGTGGGCAGGAGGCAGCTGATCGATGTTTCTGCCTTTCTATCCCTCTCCCTTCCTCTCTGTAAAAAAAAAAATCAATGAAATAGATTAAAAAAAAAAAAAGAAAGTAAAAATCTATCTAGCATGTTTCTGAGAAAGGAGTCATTCCCCCGAGAGAGCCCAGCAGTGAAACTCACCTTCACCTGGAACATTCCCTGCAGCGTGGCCAGTGGCTTTAGCCCGTGGCTTCCCGTTGCTCCAGCGTGGGCTGCTCTGTGCGGGTCTCCACCCAGAAGAGCAGCCGGTGGGAGCTCAGTGCCCAGGGGGCGTGCCACAGCTCCCTGCACGCTCCCTGTCTCCTGACCCCACATCCCGCCACGCTCCCGCCACGCTCCCGCCACGTCCCGGCCACGCTCCCGCCACGCTCCCGCCACGTCCCGGCCACGCTCCCGCCACGCTCCCGCCACGAGAACAAAATAACATCACCTGTGCTGTCCAGCTGAGCACGTATAACCTCAACTGAATCCAAAGGAAGTGTCAGAGAAGCACAAAATGAGCCCAGCTGGTGTGGCTCAGCGCACCGGGAGGATGCAGGTTCGATTCCTGGTCAGCTCACATGCCCGGGTTGTGGGCTAGATCCCCTGCGGGCCACGTCCCCGCCACGTCCCGGCCACGCTCCCGCCACGCTCCCGCGGCGGGAGGGCCCGTGGAACTCGGTGGACATTTTGCAGTCTGACTCACCCGGGGCCGCAGGCCTTGTGTAACTCAAACTCCTCGGCTTTTCACCACTTCCTGCAGCGCCGGGGCCGAGAGACTCAGCCAGAGAGAGCGGGGGAGGCTCCGGCTCACTCAGGGGAGCGCTCCCGCCTGAGCCTGGAGGTGCGCGTGGCTTGGGGTGCCGCAGCCTGGAGCGTCTCTCCTCCGGTCAACACCGTCCTGTTGTCCGCAGCGCACATCTTCGTGTCTTACAGCTTAACTCACCCTTGTCTCAAGGGATCGTCTTTCCAGAACTGGAAACGCACGCTCGGAGCTTATGGCCACACGTGGCCTTCGTGTCTTGTTAGAGCCGGTGGTCGCGGGTGCTAAGGTTTTGCAGAAATGAACGGGGAGCTTGCAGAAGAGTAAATATATACACAGGGTGTTCCCCACACGCAGACACACTTTAACAGCTGACCGCTCCATTCTGGAAGTGGAATGTACTTTTTTGTAAAACATTTAGTTGTGTGTGTATTTTTATTTTTAAATATTACATTGATTTTTCACAGAGAGGAAGGGAAAGGGATAGAAAGTCAGCAACATCGATGAGAAAGAAACATCGATCAGTTGCCTCCTGCGCACCTCCTATTGGGGATGTGCCCGTAACCAAGGTACATGCCCTTGACCGGAATCCAAACTGGGACCCTTCAGTCCACAGGCTGACGCTCTATCCACTGGGCCACACCGGTTAGGGCTGAAATGTACTTTAATAAACACTGCCTTTATCATGCCAAGTGTGTGTACACATGGCTGTGGGGACTCCCTGTATGTAGGTATGTATCGTACTTCCCTCCTGAGAATTGGGAAAAGGACTCCCCTGTTGTTTTGATGTCACGAGGAGGCAGCGTGGACCTGGCCGCAGGCTGTGGCTGTCCTGAGGGGTGGTAGTTGGGACCTTGGCACGGAACGCAGGGGGGCCGCAGGGGAGCCCAGGGGGTCCCAGGACCTCAGCATCCCCCCGGTGATGTCGGGAGTGAGGGTCACCAGTGAGTTCCCTCTCCACGCCGCTAGGTGCAGGTGTCCGCCTCCTCCGGAGGGACTCTGGACGGCGATCCTGCGGACGGAACGGACGCACTACATTCGCGTTCAGGTGAAGCCTGGCGCTCTATTCCCCCCCCGGGGGAAATGTAGCTTTTCAACATGGTGAATTCTGCCAAAGCAGTTCCGTTTCCGTTTCCCTGGACCCGCAATCCAGCAGAGAGACAGCGTCCTGGACCTTTTGGGGAGATAGTGGTCCAAGTTCCTATTTGTTTTTTTATTGTTGTACTTAAAACAAAAATCCTCACCGGCGGATATTTTCCCATTGATGTTTAGAGAGAGAGGAAGAGAGAGGGGGAGACAGAAGTATGGATGTGAGAGAAACACGTCGATTGGTGGCCTCCTGCCCGAGCTCCGACCAGGGCCCGCGGCGGGGAGGAGCCTGCAACCCAGGTTCCTATCCTGGACCGGAATCGAACCCGGGACCCTTCAGTCTGCAGGCCGACGCTCTACCCACTGAGCCACACCAGCCAGGGCCAAGGGCCTATTTCTTTTCCTTCCCACTTCCAGATTGTTACTTTGCCAGCTAGCTAGTGGCATTCTGTATTTGTTTCGAAAGTGTGATGTGATAATCCTTTCGGATGATGCCCTCGTAGACTTAAAGAGGAGGATATGCCACGGGAATCCTTTGGAGAGATGTATTTTTGTGTGTGTTTCTAAACTTCACCTAAGTCATCCTCTGCCCACAGGAGAGACTGATTTCTCCTGCAGACGCGCATGGAGATGCGCTCAACTGACAGCAACTGTACTAGTTCAATTTCCTAAATAATGTTATTTTTTTAAATCCTCGCTCGAGGACATTTTCTTTTTCAATCAATCTTTATTGTTGAAAATATTACATGTGTTCCCCCTTCCCCCCCATTGCCCTCTCTCACCTTCTCTCCCCTCCCCAGGGTATTTTTCCATTGATTTTTAGAGCGAGTGGAGGGAGGGGAGAGAGAGAGAGAGACGCATTAATGGGAGAGAGACCCATAGATTGATTGCCTCCTACATGCTCCTGGCCAGGGCCTGCAACCGAGGTTTGGGTCCTTCATCAGAATCGAACCGGGGACTCTTCAGTCCACAGGAAGACGCTCTACCCACTGAGCCAACCCAGCAATGTACTAGATACATTTTCTTATAGTGATGCCTGTTACATTAACAGAGCCCATTATGATGCATTCTCCTAGGACCGTGGTCAGCAAACTGCGGCTCTGGAGCCACATGCGGCTCTTTGGCCCCTTGAGTGTGGCTCTTCCACAAAATACCACGGCCTGGGCGAGTCTATTTGGAAGAAGTGGCGTTAGAAGAAGTTTAAGTTTAAAAAATTTGGCTCTCAAAAGAAATTTCAATCGTTGTCCTGTTGGTGTTTGGCTCTGTGGACTGATGAGTTTGCCGACCACTGCCCTAGGAGCAAGCACAGTGGAAAACCATTCATTTTTCTACCAATAAATATTTATTGAAAAGTTCCCTGCCGGGAGCCTGTCCTGCTGACTTTTCAGAGCAAACGCCACGTTTCCATATAAAGCCGTTCGAGTAGAAAAAGTAATAGCGAAGCAATTGCAAGCATGAGGCGCCTTCCTAACAACAGCGAATAATGTCTCCCCGCGAAATAATTGTGTTCTTAATTACAAACCCAGCTGTTGAAAGTGCAACAAATTAAGTACTCGGGTGACTATCACGACCCAATAAATATATATCTTAATAATTCGCGGGGACGGTTTCTTTAGGAAGATGAACGTAGCGGGAAGTCGGGGTCTCCGTTGTGACCACAGTGGGCATTTAAATGGCATTGTCCTCTTGCAGCCATTTCTGCAGCGGGAACGGAGCGTGGGCACCGGGCCAGGCGTCAGCAGGTCCCAGTCATGTCTGGTGCTGTGGGGTTTGGGAGTGGAGGGATTTGCAATATTGCACTGTTTCAAAGAGTGGCTCAGGGGTGTGGGTGCACACACTCTATACTCAGCTCAGCTCCAGAGAGGAGGGTTAGCATAGAAGAAAAACCCCTCAATTGCCCTTGTCCCCCTTTTGCTGGACCCACCTGTGGATGGTGCACCGTACCCCCAGTTCGCTGAGAGGAGGGGAATGTTATGCCTGGAAAGAGTTCTGTGAGCCGGCGAGTTCGTGTTGTGGACAGACACAGGCTGAAGAGTGTCACGCGGCCCGGCCCCCGTGGCCGGGGATGAGCACAGACCAGGAGTCCGTGTGGTGGACAGACACAGGCTGAAGAGTGTCACGCGGCCCGGCCCCCGTGGCCGGGGATGAGCACAGACCTGTGAACCAGGAGGTCGTGGGTTCGGTTCCCAGTCTGGGCACAGGCCGGGTGGCGGGCTTGATCCCGTGCGGGGCGTGCAGGAGGCAGCCGGCCATGATTCTCTCGTCACTGATGTTTCTCTCCCTGTGTCCGAAATCGATGAAAATATCTGCATAGAAACAAAGAATTTAATGTAAAGAACATGCCTAGTAGTCAAAGACTTTTTATCAATAAAGAAAACCAAGCCCTGACCGGTGTGGCTCAGTGGATGGAGCCTCGGCCTGCAGACTCAAGGGTCCCGGGTTCGATTCCGATCAAGGGCATGTACCTTGGCTGCGGGCACATCCCCAGTGGGGGGTGTGCAGGAGGCAGCTGATCCATGTTTCTCTCTCATCGATGTTTCTGACATTCTATCCCTCTCCCTTTCTCTCTGTAAAAGTCAATAAAATACATTAAAAAAAAATAAAGAAAACCAAAATCGTAGCGGGAGAGACTTAGGGACATAGCAAAAGAGAGCAGTGGAAAGGCCAGCCTGTGTTGGGGATTGACTGGTGGGTGACGTGTGACTGTCAGTTGGTAAGTCAGCCTCCTCTCGGTGACTGGGGAACCGGGGTGGCTGCTGGGCCAGGGAGGATACTGGCTGAGCTTTTGCGTGTTCCGCGATCAGTCAGCAGCACGGCTCCTAGCCCCCCCAGCCGCCACCCCTTGGCCCCCCAGCTCCAGGCCTCCCGCTTCCCGGAGTTTGCGGTTGGGGCGCAGGTAACTGCAAACAGATGTGAAAACTGCTGGTTTTCCCTGGAGCCTGGGCGATTTGGGGGCGGGGGCAGATCTGCCTACAAACCCTTTGTGCTGCGTTGCAGCAGTTTCCCGGCCTCACCAGCGTTTGCTGCATTCTGTGCAGATGCGGCTCTTCTGCTGTTCAGGGGGCTGCTGACCTGGGTGGAGAGGAGCGGCCCCTTTCCTGACACTGATCTCTTTCCCCCCTTTCTCCCGGGCCTGTGTCCTGTCTGCAGCCTGCAGGGGCCCTGGGGGCCCTCGCACTGGCCTCTCGAGTCTCCTGTTCCACAAGCATTCGGCTCCCGGCAGCCTTGCTTACGGGGCGATGGCTGCAGGGTGATGCCCGCACGCCTTCCCGAGCGAGCGTCCTCTGTGCCGGGGGGCAGTGAGGTGGGGACAGTGAGGTGGGGGCAGTGAGATGGGGACAGTGAGATGGGGACAGTGAGATGGGAACAGTGAGATGGGGGCAGTGAGGTGGGGACAGTGAGATGGGGGGCAGTGAGGTGGGGGCAGTGAGATGGGGGCAGTGAGGTGGGGGCAGTGAGATGGGGGCAGTGAGGTGGGGGCAGTGAGATGGGGGCAGTAAGATGGGGGCAGTGAGATGGGGGGCAGTGAGGTGGGGACAGTGAGGTGGGGGCAGTGAGATGGGGGCAGTGAGGTGGGGACAGTGAGGTGGGGCAGTGAGATGGGGACAGTGAGGTGGGGACAGTGAGATGGGGACAGTGAGATGGGGGCAGTGAGGTGGGGACAATGAGATGGGGACAGTGAGGTGGGGACAGTGAGATGGGGGGCAGTGAGGTGGGGACAGTGAGGTGGGGGCAGTGAGGTGGGGACAGTGAGGTGGGGATAGTGAGATGGGGGCAGTGAGATGGGGGCAGTGAGATGGGGGCAGTGAGGTGGGGGCAGTGAGATGGGGGGCAGTGAGATGGGGGCAGTGAGGTGGGGACAGTGAGATGGGGGGCAGTGAGGTGGGGGCAGTGAGATGGGGGCAGTGAGGTGGGGGCAGTGAGATGGGGGCAGTGAGATGGGGACAGTGAGATGGGGGCAGTGAGGTGGGGGCAGTGAGATGGGGGCAGTGAGATGGGGACAGTGAGATGGGGACAGTGAGATGGGGGCAGTGAGATGGGGGCAGTGAGATGGGGACAGTGAGATGGGGACAGTGAGATGGGGGCAGTGAGGTGGGGGCAGTGAGATGGGGGCAGTAAGATGGGGGCAGTGAGATGGGGGGCAGTGAGGTGGGGACAGTGAGGTGGGGACAGTGAGATGGGGGCAGTGAGGTGGGGACAGTGAGGTGGGGCAGTGAGATGGGGACAGTGAGGTGGGGACAGTGAGATGGGGACAGTGAGATGGGGGCAGTGAGGTGGGGACAATGAGATGGGGACAGTGAGGTGGGGACAGTGAGATGGGGGGCAGTGAGGTGGGGACAGTGAGGTGGGGGCAGTGAGGTGGGGACAGTGAGATGGGGACAGTGAGATGGGGAGGGGAGCAGTGAGATGGGGACAGTGAGATGGGGAGGGGAGAGTGAGATGGGGACAGTGAGATGGGGAGGGGAGAGTGAGATGGGGACAGTGAGATGGGGGCAGTGAGATGGGGGCAGTGAGATGGGGGCAGTGAGATGGGGACAGTGAGGTGGGGGCAGTGAGATGGGGACAGTGAGATGGGGGCAGTGAGATGGGGACAGTGAGGTGGGGACAGTGAGATGGGGGCAGTGAGATGGGGGCAGTGAGATGGGGGCAGTGAGGTGGGGGCAGTGAGATGGGGACAGTGAGGTGGGGACAGTGAGGTGGGGACAGTGAGATGGGGGCAGTGAGATGGGGGCAGTGAGATGGGGACAGTGAGGTGGGGGCAGTGATATGGGGGGGCAGTGAGATGGGGACAGTGAGGTGGGGGCAGTGAGATGGGGACAGGGAGATGGGGGGCAGTGAGATGGGGGGCAGTGAGATGGGGACAGTGAGGTGGGGGCAGTGAGATGGGGACAGTGAGATGGGGGCAGTGAGATGGGGAGGGGAGAGTGAGATGGGGACAGTGAGGTGGGGACAGTGAGATGGGGACAGTGAGATGGGGGCAGTGAGGTGGGGACAGTGAGATGGGGGGCAGTGAGGTGGGGGCAGTGAGATGGGGGCAGTGAGGTGGGGACAGTGAGGTGGGGGCAGTGAGGTGGGGACAGTGAGATGGGGACAGTGAGATGGGGAGGGGAGCAGTGAGATGGGGACAGTGAGATGGGGAGGGGAGAGTGAGATGGGGACAGTGAGATGGGGAGGGGAGAGTGAGATGGGGACAGTGAGATGGGGGCAGTGAGATGGGGGCAGTGAGATGGGGGCAGTGAGATGGGGACAGTGAGATGGGGGCAGTGAGATGGGGACAGTGAGATGAGGGCAGTGAGATGGGGGCAGTGAGATGGGGGCAGTGAGATGGGGGCAGTGAGGTGGGGACAGTGAGGTGGGGACAGTGAGATGGGGGCAGTGAGATGGGGGCAGTGAGATGGGGACAGTGAGGTGGGGGCAGTGATATGGGGGGGCAGTGAGATGGGGACAGTGAGGTGGGGGCAGTGATATGGGGGGGCAGTGAGATGGGGACAGTGAGGTGGGGGCAGTGAGATGGGGACAGGGAGATGGGGGGCAGTGAGATGGGGGGCAGTGAGATGGGGACAGTGAGGTGGGGGCAGTGAGATGGGGACAGTGAGATGGGGGCAGTGAGATGGGGAGGGGAGAGTGAGATGGGGACAGTGAGGTGGGGACAGTGAGATGGAGGCAGTGAGATGGGGAGGGGAGAGTGAGATGGGGACAGTGAGGTGGGGACAGTGAGATGGAGGCAGTGAGATGGGGACAGTGAGATGGGGAGGGGAGAGTGAGATGGGGGGACAATGACCTGGGGGGACAGTGAGATGGAGGACAGTGAGATGGGGGGATAGTGAGATGGGGATAGTGAGATGGGGACAGTGAGATGGGGGCAGTGAGATGGGGAGGGGAGAGTGAGATGGGGACAGTGAGATGGGGAGGGGAGCAGTGAGATGGGGACAGTGAGATGGGGAGGGGAGAGTGAGATGGGGGGGGACAATGACCTGGGGGGACAGTGAGATGGAGGACAGTGAGATGGGGGGATAGTGAGATGGGGGGCAATGAGATTGGGGGGACAATGAGCTGGGGGGCATTTAGTTGGGAGGGCAGTGGGATGAGGGGACAGTGAGCTGGGGGGACAGTGAGCTGGGGGGGCAGTGAGATGGTGGGGACAGTGAGATGGGGGACAGTGAGCTGGGGGCAGTGAGCTGGGGGGACAGTGAGATGGGGTGGGACAGGTGAAGTAGGGAGAAGCCAGTGTGAGCTCTCTGCCTCAGGAGCTCCGAGCCCAGCTGGGCTGTGGGGGGAGAAGGAACACCAGGGCAGGGCAGGGCCGGAGGCTGCCAGCTCCAGCGGGGTGTATCTGGGCCCGGAGAGGCGTCTGGCAGGAGGTCCCTGAGAAGCAGTGTGTCCAGGACGTGCCCTGCGCTGGGCTGTGGATGCCTCGTGGCGGGAGTGCCACCAGCTGGGGAGGCGGGGGGAGGGGGGGCGCACCTGGGCCCGGTCAGCGGAGTGGGAGGGCAGGAGGCTCTGTGCAGGTGGCACAGGCCTCTGGGAGATGCCCGTGGAGAAGGCAGCATGGGTTTGGGAGGCTCCGAGGATTCGGGGTCCACGGGAGCCCCGGGAAACTTCGGATCAGGGCCTGCTGTGTGGGAGGGGGAGTTTCAGGCCCAGAAGCTGACTGCGGTGGGCAGGGCGACATCTCACTCCCCCTGGTCCGGAGGGAGCTGTTTGGCAGCCCCCCTCCCCTGAGGGGGGCAGTGTTGTGGTCAGGCTCAGGCAGGGGCCTCCCTGCACCCCACACCGTGGTGGGTACCCACCCTCATCGCCTGGTTGCTAAGGAGAGGGCCGTGTTTTAATCCCAGCTCCTCTTTAAACCCCAGGCGCTGTTCTGTCACATGTGGGCCGTGATGGGCATGCGAGCGGCTCCTCGCTCAGCCCGCACTCATGTGGTTGTGGAATGTCACCCACTGAATCCAAAGGAAAAAACCCTCGAGCCTAACCTCCCGCAGCACACCATCTGAGAGCCTGACCTTCGAGGGGCGTGGAAAGGCGGAAAGCAAATGAGAATTCCATGTGCTGGGCTTCCTCTCTGAGAGTGTCTGGTGTTTTGTGTGTTTTTTCTTCTTTTCCCTCTTGAATGCTTGCTGCAGACCATGCCACCTGTTTTTTCTCCAGGGTTCCCAAGGCCAGAGGTCGCTGCCTGGCACTTGCTTGCTGTTGACCCCCATGAAGTTCCCCCAAGGAAGGGAGAAGGATGGAGGGAGAGGATGGTAGAGGGACCTTCTGGGCTTTTGGGTAACAACCGCTGGGCCCGCCCAGCAAAGCCCTCATTCAGAATCGAGGGTGAGATAAAGAGCTTCACAGACAAGAAAAAGCTAAAGGTGTTCATCACCACCAAACCAGTATTACATGAAATGTGGAAGGGTATTCTCTTTTTTAAAAAAAAACACACATGTTTTATTGATTTTTTTTTAAGAGGAAGAGAGAGGGATAGAGAGTTAGAAACACTGATGAGAGAGAAACATCAATCAGCTGCTTCCTGCACACCCTCACTGGGATGTGCGCACAACCAAGGTGCATGCCCTTGACCGGAATCGAACCTGGGACCCTCAGTCAATGCTCTATCCACTGAGAAAAACAGGTTAGAGCTGAAGGGTATTCTTTTTTGAAGAGTATTCTTTAAGAGGAAGAAGCAATTAAAAAATATGAACAATAAAATGGCAACAGGTACATATCTAACAACAATCGAATCTGAAAATCACGAATAGCATGAGCATGAGCAAAAGGCAGCTTCGGGAGAGGAACCAACCTCTCCTGGATGAGGCATGGCCCGCCCCCTTTTCCAGCCAGGTCCTGGGGGTCAGCTGGTGGGTAAGCCCCATCTCTAGGGCCACAAGACCTGGGTTAAAACCTAAGTGACTGGCTATCTTCTCTGGAGAGGCCCAGCGGGAATGGGGGTCACCTCAGTGGGGCGCTAGCTCTGGGGGTGATGCTGCATCCCCTCTCCCGGGCCCCCTCCTCCCTCAGCAGCGACAGCTGTGCGATGACCCGATCCATCCCTGCACTTTCACCCTTTAGGCCGGGGCACCGCCAGGCTGGGAGGCTGGGCGGCCTCCCTCCTCTGTCGCCGCGGCCCTGACTCTCGGGGGCTCGGGGAGAGAGGCTGTGGGGTCGGCACCCAGGAGCCTAGATGTCTCATGAAGGTCAGAGGTGTCTCGGGGGCCTCAGAGCCCAGTTTCAGGGTCACTCTGTCAAACCCGGCTGTTCCCTCTGTCAGCGTTGTCGCGTCCTCTCTACCTGCCGAAATGAAAGGCCTGGGAGAGAGACCCCACACACAGTGTTTGAAACGGCGGACACGCAACTCTGGCCGTCACGTGAAGGACGAGTCACATGACACGATTTATAAGAAAATGGCTGGCGTTGCCGTGTGTGCGCAGCTGCCTTAGCAGATATAAGGAAACAGGCTTTTGCTCTTGTAAGAAGTTAGTTTGGGTTTAAGCAGCATCGAGCAGACGAATGGTATAGAAAACCTGGTAAAGAAGGGCTAAGCCTTTTCCTGTACGTTTCTGAGAAGGAGTCGCTGTCATTGTAGGCCAGTAGAGGTGCTGTAGGGGGGCTCGCTGTCATTGTAGGCCAGTAGAGGTGCTGTAGGGGGGCTCGCTGTCATTGTAGGCCAGTAGAGGTGCTGTAGGGGGGCTCGCTGTCATTGTAGGCCAGTAGAGGTGCTGTAGGGGGGCTCACTGTCATGGCGACTTTCCTGAAGCTGGCATGTTTCAGCGATGGAAAAAAACGGATAGAATCCGGAACACTTTCCCCTCAATTTATAGGCAATCAGAATTCCTGGAAAATGCAGTTTATTTAAAACTGAGCAAAATGTCGCCATAAAATGCAGAGTTAAGCTGAGGGAATTTATAAACTTTGTTCTCTTTCTTTTTCCTGCAAAAAAGCTTTCTTGTTGCATTTGGTCCAGGCCTGAGAGAGGGGGGTGGTTAGAGGACGCCTAGTGGTTTCAGGGAGAGGCCTGGGCAGAAGCCAGACCCAGGGGGACGCAGAGGGGCCCCCAAAGGCCTCTGGGCTCCCAGGCTCCTGGGGTGCTGGAGGGGAGCCTTTGGAGGAGACACGGGCCAGCCCGGCCTGGGGGCCGCCTGGGGAGGGGAGGCAGGTGTGGCCCATCTTCCTGATGAGCTGCCCTCCTCCCGGAGGTGGCTCTGCAGGGGTCACGGGCTGAGGGTCAGCGGCAGCACCAGGGCCTGCAGCGCCACAGGGGCCTGGGCCAGGCTCCCCCCACCCCCAGACCAGGGCCTCCTCGGGGTCCTGGTGTCACCCCCTCACCTGGGAGGCTCAGCTCCTCCCGGAGAGAAGGCAGCCCCGTGCTGGGTTTGCACCTGAAGATGCTCAGCACCCCTCCCCGCCCTCCGGGCGCAGGTGGAAGAGAAGCCCAGAGACAGGTAGGCGGGCGGCCATGGGGGGCCGGTGGCCAGCGGTGACCGCAGCCTCCTCCTGTGGGGGGTGTAATTCTGAGGAACCGGGGGCTCCTGGTTGTTGGGCGATGAGGAGTTCAGTAGAGAACAACAGGGTGTGCTGGCTGCTCCCCGAGGTGACTCTGAAGGTGGTGCCTGGATGAGACGCAGGAGCCTGGCCGAGGCTGGAGATCAGGGTTCGATTCCCAGTCAGGGCACAGGCCTGGGTGTGGGCTTGATCCCCAGTGCGGGGCGTGCAGGAGGCAGCCAGTCAGTGATTCTCTCTCCTTACTGATGTTCCTGTCTCTCTTTCCCTTTCTTTTTGAAACCAATAAAAATATTCTAAAAGGAGCAGAAAGAAAGATATCAGCCCTAAACAGCACCTAGCCCTGTGGCCCCCCCCCCCCCCGCCCCCGTACATACTTCTGGTGAATAGGAACGAAGAGAGGTTGAACACTGGACGTGAATGCCGTAGGCAATCCAAGCTTCCGAGTGTGGTTTTTATTTTCTTAGCCGGACTGGGCCTCTGCCTTCGTCCCACGGCGGAAGCCCTGGGGAACTTAACACGAGAGAGGGCTCTGTTGCAAGTTGGGTGCCCTGGAGATGGGTGCCAGCGTGGGAGTTTGGGGCGCAAGATGCTCATTTGGGGCCAACCTCTGGGCAGGGGAGGAAGCAGGATGGGGCAGAGGAAGAGGCCGAGGCCTCTGCCGACCGACCGGGGGAAGCGCTGGAATGAGAACATACAGGCCAGGTGACCTGCTTTGCACTGAGATTCCGGGCTCAGCCAGCAGGTGCTGGTTGTATGGGACCTGCAGGGAGGGTGTGAGATTATGGGATCAGCCAGCAGGTGCTGGTTGTATGGGACCTGCAGGGAGGGTGTGAGATTATGGGATCAGCCAGCAGGGGCTGGTTGTATGGGACCTGCAGGAGGGTGTGAGATTATGGGATCAGCCAGCAGGTGCTGGTTGTATGGGACCTGCAGGAGGGTGTGAGATTATGGGATCAGCCAGCAGGGGCTGGTTGTATGGGACCTGCAGGAGGGTGTGAGATTATGGGATCAGCCAGCAGGGGCTGGTTGTATGGGACCTGCAGGATGGTGTGAGATTATGGGATCAGCCAGCAGGGGCTGGTTGTATGGGACCTGCAGGAGGGTGTGAGATTATGGGATCAGCCAGCAGGTGCTGGTTGTATGGGACCTGCAGGAGGGTGTGAGATTCCGGGCTCAGCCAGCAGGGGCTTGTTGTATGGGACCTGCAGGGAGGATGTGAGATTATGGGATCAGCCAGCAGGGGCTGGTTGTATGGGACCTGCAGGGAGGGTGTGAGATTATGGGATCAGCCAGCAGGGGCTGGTTGTATGGGACCTGCAGGGAGGGTGTGAGATTATGGGATCAGCCAGCAGGGGCTGGTTGTATGGGACCTGCAGGAGGGTGTGAGGTTATGGGATCAGCCAGCAGGTGCTGGTTATATGGGACCTGCAGGGAGGATGTGAGATTATGGGATCAGCCAGCAGGGGCTGGTTGTATGGGACCTGCAGGGAGGGTGTGAGATTATGGGATCAGCCAGCAGGGGCTGGTTGTATGGGACCTGCAGGGAGGGTGTGGGATTATGGGATCAGCCAGCAGGTGCTGGTTGTATGGGACCTGCAGGGAGGGTGTGGGATTATGGGATCAGCCAGCAGGTGCTGGTTCTATGGGACCTGCAGGGAGGGTGTGGGATTATGGGATCAGCCAGCAGGGGCTGGTTGTATGGGACCTGCAGGAGGGTGTGAGATTATGGGATCAGCCAGCAGGGGCTGGTTGTATGGGACCTGCAGGGAGGGTGTGAGATTATGGGATCAGCCAGCAGGGGCTGGTTGTATGGGACCTGCAGGAGGGTGTGAGATTATGGGATCAGCCAGCAGGTGCTGGTTGTATGGGACCTGCAGGGAGGGTGTGAGATTATGGGATCAGCCAGCAGGGGCTGGTTGTATGGGACCTGCAGGAGGGTGTGAGATTATGGGATCAGCCAGCAGGGGCGGGTTGTGATGGGACGGAGAGTGTGGTCTCCAGGAGGCTGCTCTCTGCAGCTGAGGCAATGCCAAACCTCATCCCATCCAGCTCTGGCGGCTCCCCACGCTTTGCCACAGCCTTCGTGTGCATCCTGGCCTGTGCGTCAGAGCAACGCAGTACTGTTATCATCCCGTTGTACAGATGAGCAAACTGAGGCCCAGAGCGTTTCCCCAACTCCCCTGGTTTAAGCGCCTCACGACTGTCTCCGTGAGGACTGGGTTCCACCGGTCACGTCCCCTCAGCGACGTCCCCGTGGGCGGGACGGCTCTCACTCGCCATTCATCCACCCCCTCCCGTGGCCCGTGTGAGGGGCCGTGGCCCGGGCTGTCGGGGGCCGGCCGTCGGTGCTGTTTCTTCTGTGGCTGGCGGAGTAGCTCACAGGCGGATTAGCAGGGGGTGGAGCTACCCGAGTCCTTTTAAGTTCCCAGCGTTTATCGCTCGATCAGCTTAAGGAATTAATTTTTCAAATCCTTGGCGTGCCTGCTGGCTGCTCGTCTTGAGATAAGATTGTCCTCGCAGGTTGTTTCTGGCCTGGGCAAGGGCGTCTGATTGAGGGCCCCCGAAAGGGCGCCTTGGAGACGTCACTCCCGGGCTCTGTGGGTGACCGGGCGGCTGGCAGTGGGCCCCGGAGTCTGGCATGCCCGCGGGAGGTACGTCCCGCCAGTGCTGGCCCGGCTCCGGGGCCCGCCCTCCCCCCTCTCCCCTCCCTCCTCTCCCCTGCCCCTCCCCCTCCCCCTCCCCCCCCCTCCCCCCCCCCCCTTGCGGGCCAGCTTTGGCTCAGGTCTCAGGGCCGTGGAGAAGGCCCTCCAGTCATCTCTACCTCCCGCACCTCCTGCCGGGGTGGGGGTGGGGGGGGAGGGCCGCCTGGACCAGAGGTGGCGTTTCTGCTGCTGAGTGATGGGCTACCTGTCTTGTGAGCGAGTCAGATGACTCGGGGGTTCGGGGGACTCAGAACTGTGAGCCCGTTCGCTCCCACAGGTGAAGTCGATGCAATAGGAGCAGAGCGCTTAGTGTGACCATTGAATGTTTTTGAGGCCAGAATTCTTTTTAGAGAGTTTAATTCTTACAAGTTACAGGATACGTGCTCCCTGTTGCAGTGACATCGCATGTACACATACGTTCACCCACTGTTTCTCCTTTGTTTCTCATCAACTACAGCTCTAAGTGCGTTTCTGTTCTAGTCCTCCCCAGAAGACATGCTACAGAGAGGGGGGGAGAGAGACAGAGAGAGAGGGAGAGAGACAGAGAGAGAGAGAGAGAGAGACAGAGAGAGAGAGAGAGAGAGAGAGGGAGGGAGAGAGACAGAGAGACAGAGAGAGGGAGGGAGAGAGACAGAGAAAGGGAGGGAGAGAGACAGAGAAAGGGAGGGAGAGAGACAGAGAGAGACAGAGAGAGAGAGAGAGAGAGAGAGAGAGAGAGAGAGGGGGAGATGCTAGAGAAACACCTACCCGCAACGAGGGCGTGTGCCAGGCCGGGAGCAGAACCGTAACGGTTCAGTGCGAGGGGTGACGCTCGGCCAACTGAGCCACTCGCCAGGTTGGTTCCAGATGCTTCACAAAGTGCTTCACCCACAAAGCAGTGTGTTATGGACCCTCCCCCGCCCCCGCCCCCGCCAGTAGAGGTCTTTACAATATCCCCCGGTGCGGATGCATCACGATTTATTCAACCGCTTTTCCTGCTGGGAGACATTCAGCCCCTTTCCGGGTTTTGTTGTTAAGACGTGGCTGCACGCCTCAGTGGACAGAGCGTCGGCCTGCGGACTGAAGGGTCCCGGGTTCGATTCCGGTCAGGGGCATGTGCCTTGGTTACGGGCACATCCCCAGTGGGGGGCGTGCGGGAGGCGGCTGATCGATGTTTCTCTCTCATCGGTGTTTCTGACTCTCTCTCCCTCTCCCTTCCTCCCTGTAAAAAATAATAAAATATATTTAAAAATTGGGTTGTTGGCCTCTCCTGAGCGCTCCGCAGGAGCTATTGTCGGTCGGAGCCGAGCCTCTCGCGGTCTCCGCTTCCTTTCTCTCTCCTGCCTCCGCGTTGTCCCTGCAGCCCCGGAGAGGCAGCCCTCGGGGACGGGGGCCTCGGGCCGTGCGCTTCTGAAACTGTTCTTACGGGCGGGCGGGCCTCAGAGAGGAGGGGAGAGGGGGAGGGACATGGACTCATCCATGAGGAGAGAGTCAGTGACCAGTCTCCGGACGCCCCGCTGGGGACAGGGCCAGCAGCCCCGGGCCTGTGCCCCGACCGGGAATCGAACCGGGACCTCTTGGTTCACTGCTGTCTGGTCAGCACTCAACCGCTGGGCACTCCGGCTGGCACGGGGCTGTTTCTTCTGTCCAGCCCGCTGCCTCTCCCCAGCACGTGTCCATTGCTTCTCAGAACTTCCCTGAACCCCAGACTCCGTTCCCCGCCTTCCCTTCCGCCCAGACCTGCTCCTCCTGTGTTCACCCCCAGCCGGTGCCGCTGCTGTGAACCCCGTCGTCCAGGCTGGGAGCTGGGCTTAGTCTTCGTCCTCCGCCCTCCCTCTCCGCCTCCTCCCATGCCTGTGCTCGGCTGTGCTCTCCCCCCTCCACGTCCAGCGACAGGATGCCACCTGGGCTGGGCGTGCAAGGCTTGCAAACTGGTCCCCATCTGCCCTCTCCCCCTCAGCACCCCCTCCCCCAACCCCTGCCCCAGCCCACATCTGTCTAAGTCCTCAGACTTCTCACCTGAGCCAACCCCCCCCCCCCCACCCCAGGACATTGGGAAACAGGGAGGCATCACTCTAGTCATTACAATGAAGGGGAGCCGCCCCAGTGATCACCAGGTGGGGTCAGAGGTGGTAAATACCCCGCAGTGTGTGGGACTGTCTCTCAAAGGGGCATTGTCCCTCCCAGACTGCAGGTGGCCACCCCGTGGAGAAACACAATGGTGGTGTTTCAGGCCTCCACCCCTGCCAGCCCCTCCCCAGAGGAGGTGCTGAGGACTCCTCCCTGCCTCTGATCCCAGTTAAAACGCCACGTTCTCTCTGAAGCCTCCTGAGCTCCGTTCACACCAAAGCGAGGGCTCCGGGCTGCGGCACCTCCTGGGGAGCCCCCTTTGTCTGCTTCTTCCCCACAGGGGGGCTGGTCTCTGTCAGCTTCGAAGGCCCGGAGCCTGGCCTGTGCCCGCAGCTGCTGGGTGTGCAGGAAGGTTAAGGGGTGGAGTGGCTGCAGGGAGGGAAGCCATGGTCTTTCATCCCTGCCGTTCTGGGACTGGGCTTTGCTTGTTGCACTTGCTTTTGATCTCTCTCTCTCCCTCTCTCTCTCCCTCTCTTTCTCTCTCTCTCTCTCTCTCTCTCTCTCTTTCTGGCACGCGCTTCTTCGTTACTGCAGGTTGGCTGCCTTCCACAGCCACAGTCATCTGTGCTTCCCCGAGGCACTGAGATCTTGGCCCTCTTCGCTCTGAGGTGTGATGGCAGTAGTTACGGCTCCCGTTTCCAAGGCAACAGCCTTCTGGCCGGAGTAGAGTGCTTCTCTGACTCAGTGCACCTCCATTAAGGGATAGGACTACGGCTCCTCTCCCCATAGTCACACTCGCCCTCTATTGCTTGTAAAAGGCCAGTGGACATTAGAACAGGGCAGGGCGGGATAGTACTCGGCTCTCTCAGTGTAGAATGTTTGATTAAAGCATACGATGCATGCAGAGGACAGTGCGTGTGGTAAGTGTACGTCCCACTCACACACCTGTCACTGTGCATGCAGAGGACAGCACGTGTGGTAAGTGTACGTCCCACCCACACACCTGTCACTGTGCATGCAGAGGACAGCGCGTGTGGTAAGCACATGTCCCACCCACACACCTGTCACTGTGCATGCAGAGGACAGCGCGTGTGGTAAGCACATGTCCCACCCACACACCTGTCACTGCGCATGCAGAGGACAGCGCGTGTGGTAAGCACATGTCCCACCCACACACCTGTCACTGCGCATGCAGAGGACAGCGCGTGTGGTAAGCACATGTCCCACCCACACACCTGTCACTGCGCATGCAGAGGACAGCGCGTGTGGTAAGCACATGTCCCACCCACACACCTGTCACTGCATGCAGAGGACAGCGCGTGTGGTAAGCACATGTCCCACCCACACACCTGTCACTGCATGCAGAGGACAGCGCGTGTGGTAAGCACATGTCCCACCCACACACCTGTCACTGTGCATGCAGAGGACAGCGCGTGTGGTAAGCACATGTCCCACCCACACACCTGTCACTGTGCATGCAGAGGACAGCGCGTGTGGTAAGCACATGTCCCACCCACACACCTGTCACTGTGCATGCAGAGGACAGCGCGTGTGGTAAGCACATGTCCCACCAATAACCCGGGTCAGTAGCAACCAGATCAAGAAGCAGCGCCCAGAGCTTAATGATTTTCTCTGGAACTTTGATATTTTATTTCTAATGGGCATTTCTTATTTTATCTAACAACTAGAGGCCTGGTGCATGAAAATTCATGCACTGGGGGGGGGGGGCGGTCCCTGAGCCTGGCCTGCCCCGCCCCGTCTCACAGTCTGGGAGCAATTAGGGGAAGGGGGTACCCTCATCACACCTCTGCTGCTGCCACTGCCTGCAGTGCAAGCCTCAGCCAGCCCTGGTTACCTGAGCCTTGGGCGGCTCTGAGCGGCTGAACAGCTGATACCCAAGGCTTGCCTGTGCCTCGGGCCGGCCCTGGGCAGCTGGGGGACTGAGGGGACTGTGGGACTCTGGAGGCAGGCGTGTGGAGTGGTTGGACCTGCGTGGGGGTGGGCCCACCTGAACTGTGTGCCTGCCAACCCGGGCCTGAGGGGACTGGGTGCCACCACCTTATGGCTATGGACGCCACCATCTTTGAGGGCATGCCAGTTAATTAGCATATTTCCTCATTGTTGGCTGTGGGCACCACCATCTTTGTGAGTGCGTGACGGTCAGTTAGCACATGCCTTCTTTATTAGCTAGGATCTCAGTTCTTTTCCAGACAACCTTAAGCTAAGGCCCCGTGAGATGCGTGAGTTAAGAGCCCTGGCCAGTCAGCCGAGTGGTTGGAGAAGGAGCTGTAGGTCATTCCTGTTTGAAATGACCATGGAAACGTGGGAGCAGGAGGGCTTCCCATGGGCCCTGCTCCACTGATGGCCTTGTCCTGTGGTTCGGAAGCAGCGCATATTGGGAAGGCATCAGTGCAGGCCGACTGCTCAATCTACCAGAAACAGATGGGGCAGACATGCAGACCCCCCTCACCCTACTCCCGGGTGCTTGCTTTCTCTCTCTCTCACTCTCAGCTTCTCTCAGCACGACTCTTGTGTGTCTGCTGGTGCAAGAGACATTTTAGAATCAGATGTCTTCGCAGTGACTCCCATCTGTCATTCACGCTCTGTGACTAAGCACAATTTCCTTCACCTCTTTGGTCTCAATTTTCTCACCTGTAAAATGGGAATAAGATACTGCTTTTGTAGACTTAAGGTAAGGAATAAATGAAACAGTGAATGTGAGACATACTAGCACCGTGCTTGGTTCACAGAAAGTCACATCAATGACAGTTTCCTCTTACATTATTATTATTATTATTATTTAAATATATATTTTATTGATTTTTTTACAGAGAGGAAAGGAGAGGGATAGAGAGTTAGGAACATCAATGAGAGAGAAACATGGATCAGCTGCCTCCTGCATACCCCCTACTGGGGATGTGCCTGCAACTAAGATACTTGCTCTTGACCGGAATCGAACCTGGCACCTTTCAGTCTGCAGGCCGACGCTCTATCCACTGAGCCAAACCAGTTAGGGCCATTATTATTACTTTTAAACTGAATTTATTGGGGTGACATTGGTTCCTAAAATCATTTAGGTCTCAGACGTACAGTTCTATGATGCATCAACTGTGTACTGTGGTCCGTCCATCACCCCTTTCCCTTCTTCTACCTCCCCCACCCCTTCCCTCTGCAGCCACACTCTGACTCCTGGGAGAAGACGCGGCCGTCCCTTACTTAGAGCCTTGCACTCGTACTTCAGACCCCCGGCCGCTCGGCTTCCCGCGCTCAGCACACGGGGAACAGCCGGTGACCACGGGCAGGACAGGCAGCCTGACAGGAGGACTGGGGGGGAACGGGAGAGAAGCGTGAGAGAGCGGAAACATCACATGAACAACTCTGTAGGGATTTGGCGTTTTAAGACATGCTGAGAGCATCAGAAATACAGCCTGTCCCCAGCATAGACCCTTCACCGTGGGCCACAGTCCTCCCACTGTCCTCAGGAAGTGTAAGGAAATGTCGCCCCAAATGGCTCATGTAGTTTCGGAGGGCTAGGCTTCTATTCATTCAGTTATGGACTATGTAATGGGCACCTGGCACTAGCCAGGTACTTGTCCATGCCTGAAGATACAGCAGAAAGCGAAGCAGACAAAACCCCTGCCTTCCTGGAGATTAATCGAGAAGGCTGGGTCAGGAGCAAGAAACTATCCATGAACTGAGAGGCTCAAACTTTTAAAAAAAATATATATTTTATTTATTTTTTATAGAGAGGAAGGGAGGGGGATAGAGATTTAGAAACATCGATGAGAGAGAAAAATCGATCAGCTGCCTCCTGCTCACCTCCTACTGGGGATGTGCCCTTGACTGGAGTTGAACCTGGGACCCTTCAGTCCGCAGGCAGATGCTCTATCCACCGAGCTAAACCAGTTAGGGCTCAAACGTTTTTTTTTAAAAAAGTACTTTTAATAGACCATATAGAACATTTTTCTATGTTGCACATAGATTAAATGGAAAACGTATTTTTAAGACTTCTGAAACTGGCTCTATGCATGTCCTATACCCGTGGTCGGCAAACTGCGGCTCGTGAGCCACATGCGGCTCTTTGGCCCATTGAGTGGGGCTCTTCCACAAAATACCACGGCCTGGGCGAGTCTATTTGGAAGAAGTGGCGTTAGAAGAAGCTTAAGTTTAAAAAATGTGTCTCTCCAAAGAAATGTCAACCGTTGTCCTGTTGATAGTTGGCTCTGTGGACTCATGAGTTTGCCGACCACTGCCCTATGCCATGTGGAAAGTCTCTTTGGAGCGTACCCCGTTATTTCATTTTGCCTCACAACGGGAGGTGGGGCGTTTGTGCTTCTCGCAGGCGGGGCCTGGCAGAACGGACAGGCCCACGGGTTCACAGGGTCAGGACGCTCTCCCGCGCCCGCCTGGAGATTCCCACTTCCAAGTTCACGTCCTGGGCTGGTACTGCCGTTCAGTTTGTATGAAGAAAAAGGGAAGAACAGGTCCACGTTGTGTGTGTGTGTGCGTGAGTGTATGTGGAGGAAGCCCGAATTTTAAATATAAATAAAGGTGAACAAAGCGGAGTGATTCGATGTTTGTGTGACCAGTTCTGAAGCCAGTGCCTCACCGCTGGCTTTCGGCGTCAGACCAAGACCTGCCTGCATGTCAGTGGCTTGACTGACTCTCAAGGCTAGGATTTCCCCTGTGGTTGCCCCCCTCCTCCCCTCCCTCTCGCATGCTTCTAGAAAGCTCTCCGCTGTTATTTGAGGCTTTCTAAATGATCAAAAAAGCAGCTACTGCAGCTTTGATTTTGGCCCTGAATCAGAAAGGGCTGAAATTGGGGGTGCTGGGTGAGGAATTGGTTAGCTGGCCGCCTCTCCTTGGTCCCTGGAAGACTGACTGTGGGTTCAGCTGGCCGGCTGCGAGCACCCTCAGAGAGGTCCCTGGCCGGCCCAGGGGCTCCGCCGTGACACGAGGCCTCACGCCCGGCCGGTGGGGCTCAGGGGCTGAGCGTCCGCCTGTGACCCAGAAGGTCACGGTTTGATTCTCGGTCAGGGCACAGGCCCGGGCTGAGGGCCTGATCCCCAGTGTGGGGCGTGCAGGAGGCAGGCAATCAACGACTCTCTTATTGATGTTTCGTACTCTCTCCCTTCCTCTCTGAAATATACCTACCGTGTTTTCCGGCGTATAAGACGACCGGGACTGAGGATGACAGGAGGAAGATGACAAACAACAGAGAGAGAGCAAGTGCCGGGCAAGTCCCTGGCGAGTTAGCAACGCCCATCGTAACTGCAAGCTACGGTATTTTTACACCCAGCGTATAAGACGACCCCCGACCTTTGAGAAGATTTTCCTGGGTTAAAAAGTCATCTTATACGCTGGAAAATATGGTATATATATTTATTTCTGTCTATGTCTATATATCTATATATCTATTTATATCTATATTTCTATATCTATATTTCTATATCTCTCTATACCTATATCTATATATCTATATTTATGTCTATATATCTCTATATCTATATCTATATCTACCTATATATCTATATCTATATATCTATACCTATATCTATATATCTATACCTATATCTATGTCTCTATATATCTACATATCTATATCTATATCTATGTCTATGTCTATATCTATACCTGTACCTATATCTCTATATCTCTATATCTCTATATCATCTCCATATCTCTATATCACTATGTCTATGTCTATGTCTATGTCTATCTCTATATCTCTATATCTCTATATCTCTATATCTCTGTATCTCTATCTCTGTACCTCTATACCTCTGTACCTCTGTACCTCTGTACCTCTGTACCTCTGTACCTCTATCTATGAAAAAAGAAAACAAAGCCCCAGCTCTGCTTCCCTGCCTGCACTCAGTGGGTGGCTTTCTGCTCGAGAGGGAGCAGCTGACTCACTGTTTTTCACTGAAGGTCATTCTTTGGAACACGTCATACGCTCTGCGCCCCAGGCTGAGTTTTACTGACCACACACCAACTGCGCAGGCTTTGAGCCTTAGCCCTTGGAGGATGGATAACAGACCTTCCCTGCTGACGTCCAGATGCGCACATACGGATGGCGTGTTAGGCGACGAATTCAGCCAATGGGCTGAGATAGGATACGAGATAAACCGTCTTTGTCTTTCTTGGTAATATCGCGGGGTGATTGCTCTTTCAGAGGTCGGAGGAAGGGGTACGCGCCGGTCTACGGGCATCTCGGCACATTGAATCCGCTCCGTTCACAAATGGTCCCAGTTATAATCCCTCTGCGCCCGAGAGGGCCTGCAGCCAGGAGCTGAGAAACCACAACACAAACACTCAGTCATTTTTATTAGACAAGGCGGGCAGCAAGGAGAGACACACACAGCCCAGCTCTCATTTGTAAAAAGCTTTTACTTAGGAAGCGCAGGAGCATTTCTGTGACTGAAATAAGAAACAGCCCCTGCCGGTGGAGTGGGTGATGGGGAGTTAGATCACCCCGGCCTGTGGAGTGGGTGATGGTGTGATCACCCCGGCCTGTGGAGTGGGTGATAGTGTGATCACTCCGGCCTGTGGAGTGGGTGATGGGGAGTTAGATCACCCCGGCCTGTGGAGTGGGTGATGGGGAGTTAGATCACCCCGGCCTGTGGAGTGGGTGATGGTGTGATCACCCCGGCCTGTGGAGTGGGTGATGGGGAGTTCACCTGCACTTGGGCTGCACCGAGCTGAGTTGGGTCTGGACCGAGAGGCGCTGGAGGACTGGGCTCTGCAGGAGGCTCCCTGGCACCCCGGGTTTTGGCTGCACTGGCACCATTCCTGTCACCCCGCCAGGAAGTGGTAATGACTGTTACAAAAGTGAGAACGTTTAGTCTTTTAAAAGATTCAGTGTTCTTTTTTTGAGAAAAAAAAAAAACCCACTGTATTTTTTTATAATTTTAGCTTCACAGCAAAATTGAGAGGAAGGTGTAGACATGTCCCATATACCCCCTGCCCCCCACCGCCCACACTAACAACTCCTCCCGCCAAGTGGTCTGTCTGTTACAATGACGCATCTAGATGGACAAATTGCCATGTAATTTTTTAAATGAAAAAACAAAACACATATTCAATCTGATCTGCTCCTTTTATCTTAAGTATTTTGTTCTGTTATCTAGAGTCGTGGGTTTGATTTCCTGAATATACAAATGAGAGTTTTCTCTCCGCCCTCCGGGGTCAGGGAGAAGATGGGTCCCCGTTTTATGTGTCGGGAAGGACTCCAGGGGCCCGGGGTCTTAGCTTTCCTGGGCGGAGGGAGGTGAGGACAGATGCGCTGGGCTGGGTGGATGAGATGGATACCAGGCAGGGAAGACTTTCTCCTCCTGCGCGGATGCCCCGAGCGAGGGGAGGGAGCTGCTGTTTGTGGGGACTACTTATTGTAGATCTTCATTTTAGTGCAAATCGATTCTGACAACACAGAAGACTGACCCTATCAGCCAACATCAAACACTGGCCATGGATGCGAAAAACAGGGTGAACGTTTTCTTTCAAGAAATGTATGGTGCTTTCTGTTTTAAGGAACAGATATCAAAACAAAAGATAGTTGTTAAATTCAAAATGCTTCGAGATGCATCCGTTGATGACTGGTTTGGTCAAAATAACAAGACAGAAAAAATTTAAAAAAAAATTATTGATTTTTTTACACAGAGGAAAAGAGAGGGATAGAGAATTAGAAACATCGATGAGAGAGAAACATGGATCAGCTGCCTTCTGCACACCTCCCACTGGGGATGTGCCCGCAACCAAGGTACATGCCCTTGACCGGAATCGAACCTGGGACCCTTCAGTACGCAGGCCAACGCTCTATCCACTGAGCCAAACCGGTCAGGGCCACAGAAATGTCTTTATTCTCGTCTAGACAGGTCTGAGCAAGAGTGGACCAAGTTTTGCTGTTGGGGATACAGGTACTTTCTCTCTTACTCCTCTGACATCTCTAGCTCCCAGCTTCCACCTTCCCACTCAGATGGCTGCCCCAGTTTCTACCACAGAGCAAAGGGAGTAAGAAAGGAGAGGGTAGTTCCTTAAAAACTGTGGCTCAGATCCCATTGCCCACACATAGTCATGTGACTACTTCCCTGCCAGGGGAGCTGGGAAATGTTCTCTTTTATATTTATTTTTTTGATTTTTGATTGATTTCTAGAGAGAAAGGGAGAGAGAGAGAGAGAGAGAAACATCAATGATGAAAGAGAAACATCACCGATGGGCTCTCTCCTGCACACCACTGGGGACGGAGCCCACAACCAGGCACGCGCCCTGACTGGGAATCAAACTGTGACCTCCTGGCTCATAGGTCAACGCCCAACCACAGAGCCCCCCGGGCCGGGTAAGGGAAACATACCCTTTAGGTTGGCAGCTGTGTGCCCAACGGAGCCTTCATTTTGGTAGAGGAAAGGGAGAGTCGGTACTGGGGAGGCAGCTGCAGCTGTGCCCACAGGAACGGCAGCCCACATTCTTAGTGTTGCTGGGCAGACTGTGGCTTTTAGGGGAGTCAGAGTTGACACTGCTCCTTCTACAGAGGCACACTCACTGCTCACAGGCCACGCCCGGCACAGGCAGTGTTCGCCTCTTCCCGAGCATGTTGCTCCGATGCCCATGCTGGGAAAGGAGATGTTGGGTGTATGGTCATTAAGTGAAAAGGGACTGTACTTTCTTTTAAACACTAGAGACCCATTGCAGGAAGATTCCTGCAAGAATAAGGCTTCCTGTGGCCTAAGCAAAGCTCCCTCCCATCTCCTCTGCCTCGCTCCCTCCCTTCTCCCCCGACCCACCAGCTTCCCTCCCTTCTCCCCGCCTGCCTGCTTCTCTCCCACCCCACTTGCTTGCTTCTCCACAGTTTTGGTCCCTTCTGCAGTGCTTGGCTTCCTTCTCTGCCTCTTCTGCGCCAGGATATGCTAAATTAACCGCCATCTTGGCTGGGTTAATTTGCATACTCACTCTGATGGGCTGGTGGGTGGGGCTGGTGGGCGGGGCTTGTAGGTGTAGTGGAGGTGCAGTCAATTTGCATATTACTCTTCTATTAGATAGGATGCTTTTTTTGGTGGGAAGAAGGGACTCGTTTTGGCACATTGGAATTTTCACATGGAATTTCCGTGCGTGCAAACTCATGTGTGTCAGATTGAGAAAGGGCTGCGGACTGGGCCAGCCCAGGGAGCAGGTGGATGTATTTGGTGCTGGATGGGGACCAGACTCTGGCATGGTCAGGGGTCAGCCATTAGGGTTGACTCTGATGTTGATTCTAGGAATGGAGCCAAAGCTTTACTCATTTGTAACTTCCCCCAACCCCTGTGAGTAACTGTATTAATAAGTAATTTTAAGGGCCTGGGCTCTAAGCTAATCTTATTGAAACAGAGCGATTTCTCCACCAGGAGATATTGCCAAAAGCACAGCCATTTGTTCCTTTCCGGCTACTTCCTGTCTGGATTTGTTTATTGTTCTCTGCCCAGAGTGCTCCATCAGAGGGACTACTGTACGTACGGCCTGGAGGTTTGTTTGTATGAAAGTATATGAATGTGTTGTTCTGCTTGTAGGAAGTGAGCTATCCCTGACACTCAGATTCTTGTTTTTTTTTTTTTTTAATTTTTTTAAGAAAACCGTATTTTGATTGATTTCAGAGAGGAAGGGAGAGGGAGAGAAACATCAATGATGAGAGAGAATCATTGATCGGCTGCTTCCTGCACGCCCCCTGCTGGAGATCCAGCCCGCAACCCAGTCATGTGCCCCTGACCGGGGATCGAACCGGGACCCCCTGGTTCATAGATCGACCATCAGCCGCTGAGCCACGCTGGCCAGGCTGCCAAGCCTCGCTTGCACCGTGCGCTGTAGATTCTTGGTTGAGGTTTCTAGATTTGGGTGTGTGTCTAGATTTGGGTGTGTGTCTAGATTTGGGTGTGTGTCTAGATTTGGGTGTGTTTCTAGATTTGGGTGTGTGTCTAGATTTGGGTGTGTTTCTAGATTTGGGTGTGTTTCTAGATTTGGGTGTGTGTCTAGATTTGGGTGTGTGTCTAGATTTGGGTGTGTGTCTAGATTTGGGTGTGTGTCTAGATTTGGGTGTGTGTCTAGATTTGGGTGTGTTTGTGTTTTGCCTTTGGTTTTGCTCCTGTTCCATCGCACGCAGCGAAGGGGGTTTTGACATCGGAGCCTTTCAGATCCCGTTTCCTCCTCAGGGTGAACCGGACTTCCAGGCCCAGTCTTCTGGCCGTGCAGGAGGGGTTAGCAGGCCGGTCTCCTGTTCCATGTGGAGCTCAGTACATCCTGTGTCTCCAGCGTTGTTCGGGTCTTTTGCTTGGCAGTGACAAGTCTCAGAGTCTGTAGGTCCTGGCTGTCACTGGACCTTGAACTTCCTTCAGGAGACGCTTCAGGAATGACCGACTACAGGACAGACAGGGCATCGACCACCCGCCGGCATCCAAGCCTCATCTTGGGCATCAAGAGTTAGGGCAAACATTTTAGAAAAAAATCACCTTTTTTTTTTTTTTTTTTTTCTGGTTAGCAAGAAAGCCTGGGATGAATTTCCCTTTAAAGGACTGTTTGGTTCAACCAGAGAGGGTGGGACCTGCATTGCCACCATGTGTCCACCATCCAGTTATCATTGCTGACATGCACACATAAGGATCTGTTTGACATTGAAATTGAGACTCACAACTGTTGGACATTGAAATTAAGACTCAAATATTTTTTGTTCTTGTATGTTTATTTCTAGTCTGCAAAGGCAAGATTTTATAAAGAAAAGAAACGGTGGGGGGAATAGATACAGAGGGAAAGAAGCATTGAATAGACTGTCAAACTACAGCAGGAAGGCAGGGGAGGTTGGGGGGGCTGTAAGAGATCAACCGAAGGACTTGTCCGCATGCATAAAAGCATAACCAGTGGATACAAGACACGGGGGGAGGGGGGAATGTGCAGGTGAGGGTAGGGGAGGCCAGGGGGAGGCCAATGGGGGAAAAAGGAAACATATGTACTGCTATTTGTAATACTTTAAACAATAATTAAAAAAAGATAAAAAAACGGTTGCTTGGTTCAGGGCTCTGCTTCCAGGAGAGGTATTATTACCATTTTTCAGGGAGGCCCTTGAGACGAGTGATTTTGTTCAAGGTCATATAAGGCAGTGCGGCCTCTCTCTTCATGGTGCCACGTTATTCTTCATGAGTTATAGCAAGGGACTGTTTATAGATGAGCAAAGGGCAGCTCTCAGCCCCGGGGAGGGGGGAGGACTTGGGGATTTTAGATAAAGGAAGGATGAGCGAAGGCAGACTGTACCTCCGTGGTGAGTCCGTCCTGCTGGCTCAGCCTGGGACAGAGGCTTACCCTGTGGAACGAATGACTGAGCTGAAGGACAGTTAGCAGAGAAAAAGGAAGAACACAGATTTGGAAGAGCAATGTTTCCAGGCAGCCTGAGGAGGGTTAGATCCGCATGGATGGGGAAGGTAAAGAGAGGTTATCTGTAGGAGTCTGGAAAATCTTGGTGAGCCGAGACTGGTGTGGCTCAGTGGATAGAGTGTCGGCCTGCGGACTGAAGGGTCCCGGGTTGGATTCCGGTCAAGGGCATGTACTTTGGTTGTGGACACATCCCCAGTAGGGGGTGTGCAGGAGGCAGCTGATTGATGTTTCTGACTTTCTATCCCTCTCCCTTCCTCTCTGTAAAAAATCAATAAAATATATTAAAAAAAAAGAAAGAAAAATCTTGGTGAACTAGAATAGAGCAACCCCGGACAAGTTCAAAGCTGGACTTTGTTGTTGTTGTCAATCCTCACCAGAGAATACCTTTCCCATTACTCTTCAGAGAGTGGGAGTGCGAGAGAAACATCGATGTGGGAGAGACACATCGACCAGTTGCCTCTCTCATGTGCCTGACCAGGGGTATGTGCCCTTGACTGAGAATTGAACCCAAGACCCCTTGGTGCCCAGGCTGATGCTCTAACCACTGAACAACATCAGCCAGGGCTCAAAGCTGGACTTTTAACTCCCAAGTCTCTTAAGTGCCTGTTTGCCCTGGCTTCTTTAGTTTATGAAACTACCTTTGTGGTGAGGAGGTTGAATCTTGCTTCTTCGGTTTATGAGACTACGTTTATGGCGAGGAGTTGGACATGTGGCTGTGTGTGTGGTCCTCGGGCCGCTGGCAGGGGGCCGGGGAATGCAGGGTGCCCGGGGAGCACACCTGTGTGTCAGGGTGAGCAGGAGCTGAGCACGAAGGCCTCAGGCACGAAGGGTGCCTGACAGCGGCCCCGGCTCACAGCCCGGAGCCCTGGGCCACCCTGCTTTCCACTCCCCGGCTCATCTGGAGAAGCTCCTGGGACAGGAGACACGCACAGAATCGACTCTGCCGCAGGACTGTGTCGAAGGCTGCCTTCCCTGTCTCTGAGAACTGGGAGGACATTGTTAGAAATACCTTTTCTGTCCAGGTGCCAAGGTTTTCGGGAGGTCATGGGAATGTTGGCTTCTTTTTTTTGATTTAAAAAAATATATATTTTATTGATTTTTTACAGAGAGGAAGAGAGAGGGATAAAAAGCCAGAAACATCGATCAGCTGCCTCCTGCACACCCCCTATTGGGAATGTGCCCGAAACCAAGGTACATGCCCTGGACCGGGATCGAACCTGGGACCTTTCAGTCCGCAGGCCGACGCTCTATCCACTGAGCCACACCGGTTTCGGCAGCTTGTTGGTTTTAGCGTGTGGGAAGTTCTCAGTTCCCAGGGCCTTTCTCGGTGTCTCCCTAGAGCAGTGGTGACAAGTCTTCCCTACAGAAAGGGATACCGAAACCGCACAAGAAGACATATTTTGAAACACCATTAAAAAGAAAGTGGAACAATCACTAATCATCAGGCAAACGCAAGACAAAACCACAATGCGATCCATTTCACACCCATTAGGAGGGCTGTTCCCTGAGAAACAGAAGACGGGGTGGTGGTTCCTCCAGAAATTAAACAGAATTACCGTGTGACCCACCCATTCCCCTTCTGAGCAGACACCCGAAAAGCTGAGAGCAGAGGCGTGAACTCAGAGTTGTACTCCGATGATCATCACAGCATGATCACAATAGCCCCGTGGTCGGCAAACTCATTAGTCAGCAGAGCCAAGTATCAACAGGACGACGATTGTCATTTCTTCTGAGAGCCACATTTTTTAAACTTAAACTTCTTCTAACGCCGCTTCTTCCGAATAGACTCGCCCAGGCCGTGGTATTTTGTGGAAGAGCCACACTCAAGGGGCCGAAGAGCCGCATGTGGCTCGCGAGCCGCCGTTTGCCGACCACTGGCCATTTGTTTTAACTGTGTTCTATGGGAGATGAATGTATCTGAGATGTCTTTTTCTGAATGAATCTTAAAGTGTATTATTATTTTTTTAAATTTAAGCCTGAAAGTACATGCTTAACTCAAAGTTCACGATTCTCATCTGTTATCTCCCCCTTCATCTTTTCCAAGTTGATTTAATGACCATCTGCACTTTGGCTTTGTCACTTTGAGGCCTCTACTCCTGTTCCAACTGTCTTATCCCTGGCTCTGCTGTGCCCACATGCCCCTTTGGTGAAACTATCAGTGTACGGAGAATGTCTTGATTTGGGAGCTTTAAAGCCAAAAGGCCTTTAAAGACGCATAGCCAAAGACACGTCACGGAAAACCAGTTTTTTTCTGCTAATGATCCCGACACGTAAGAACTAATTCTGTTTTAAGTTCACATAAACTGGTGATTTAGAAACCAGCCTGTTGGACATTTGCTAGAAACTCACCCTTTTCTCCATCTGAAATGTTTCACTTTTTTTAAATTTCTAGTCTCATTTGCTTTAGCTTCGTGCCAACGAGAGAAATCAGTGACAATAGTATGAAGTGGGCACTCTATCTCAGGTCTCCCATACATTTCCTGTCAAACCACACATGCAAAAGTTATCCCCTTACAACATTATAAGCTCAGAGTATTGTAAGAATCTCCTCCAATTGTCCTTCTAGATTTAGACCACATAGAGATTCCTTATTATTCTTACGTTGCCCTTAGTAACTACCCTTTTAACAGGTTTCCTGAAGCGTAAGCACTGATGTGAGATTAGGTGTTTTTTTCTTTGGCAGAGTCCTCGGGTTCAGCGCAGCCTCCGGCTCTGGCTGTCATTAGGAGCCGGCGGGCGTAGTCACTCGGTCCCTTTTCCAGCCCTGCTTTCTGTGGCCTCTTGTCCTGGGGGAGGTGTCGCCTGCAGGGGGGCAGCCGGCTGGGGGACCGGAGCGGGCGGCGGTAACAAGCCCGAGAGAAAGGAAGTTGTCATCCTACTGAAGACAGGCCTGTGGTTCTTTCCTCTTCTTTCAGTTTTTTCTTCTGGACCCATCACTGCCATCCACAGATTCTCAATTTCGAAACCAGGACAGTTGAAGGCCAGGCGGGGGAGACTGGTCCCTCTTGCTAGGGAAGGAGGAAGGCCTGGTTGTATCCAGGCAGGAGCCCACACAGTGGTTCATTTGGTTTTGATGCCCTTGTGTTTCCAGTTTTAATCTCAGGGCTGTTGGGGCAAGGCGGTGCCCGCGGGCGGATGCGCGACCTGCTGGTGAGCGGGCCCTGGGTGCCGCTCTGTGCCTTCCGCATCACTTCGCCCACGCTCCTCAGGCTGAGCTCTTTGGGGTGTTTTGGGGTGACCTGCTCAGAGGGCCAAGCTCCCGACAGCTGAGCCCAGCCCAGGAGGGACAGCCCAAAAGGGATGCTGCAAGGACGGAGGCAGCGCTCATTCTATTCCCCACCTCTGTGTCTTCTCGAGTACCTTCATTCCTTCTCTCTCCTCTTCTCTGATACCTTCATTCCTTCTCTTCTCTGAGTACCTTCATTCCTTCTCTCCTCTTCTCTGATACCTTCATTCCTTCTCTCTCCTCTTCTCTGAGTACCTTCATTCCTTCTCTCCTCTTCTCTGATACCTTCATTCCTTCTCTCTCCTCTTCTCTGAGTACCTTCATTCCTTCTCTCCTCTTCTCTGATACCTTCATTCCTTCTCTCCTCTTCTCTGAGTACCTTTATTCCTTCTCTCCTCTGATATCTTCATTCCCTCTCTCTCTCTTCTCTGAGTACCTTCATTCCTTCTCTCCTCTTCTCTGATACCTTCATTCCTTCTCTCCTCTTCTCTGATACCTTCATTCCTTCTCTCCTCTTCTCTGAGTACCTTCATTCCTTCTCTCCTCTTCTCTGAGTACCTTCATTCCTTCTCTCCTCTTCTCTGATATCTTCATTCCCTCTCTCTCTCTTCTCTGTTACCTTCATTCCTTCTCTCCTCTTCTCTGATACCTTCATTCCTTCTCTCCTCTTCTCTGAGTACCTTCATTCCTTCTCTCCTCTTCTCTGATACCTTCATTCCTTCTCTCCTCTTCTCTGAGTACCTTCATTCCTTCTCTCCTCTTCTCTGATATCTTCATTCCCTCTCTCTCTCTTCTCTGTTACCTTCATTCCTTCTCTCCTCTTCTCTGATACCTTCATTCCTTCTCTCCTCTTCTCTGAGTACCTTCATTCCTTCTCTCCTCTTCTCTGATACCTTCATTCCTTCTCTCCTCTTCTCTGAGTACCTTCATTCCTTCTCTCCTCTTCTCTGATACCTTCATTCCTTCTCTCCTCTTCTCTGAGTACCTTCATTCCTTCTCTCCTCTTCTCTGAGTACCTTCATTCCTTCTCTCCTCTTCTCTGATACCTTCATTCCTTCTCTCCTCTTCTCTGAGTACCTTCATTCCTTCTCTCCTCTTCTCTGATATCTTCATTCCCTCTCTCTCTCTTCTCTGTTACCTTCATTCCTTCTCTCCTCTTCTCTGATACCTTCATTCCTTCTCTCCTCTTCTCTGAGTACCTTCATTCCTTCTCTCCTCTTCTCTGATACCTTCATTCCTTCTCTCATCTTCTCTGAGTACCTTCATTCCTTCTCTCCTCTTCTCTGATATCTTCATTCCCTCTCTCTCTCTTCTCTGAGTACCTTCATTCCTTCTCTCCTCTTCTCTGATACCTTGATTCCTTCTCTCATCTTCTCTGAGTACCTTCATTCCTTCTCTCCTCTTCTCTGAGTACCTTCATTCCTTCTCTCCTCTTCTCTGATACCTTCATTCCTTCTCTCCTCTTCTCTGAGTACCTTCATTCCTTCTCTCCTCTTCTCTGATATCTTCATTCCCTCTCTCTCTCTTCTCTGATACCTTCATTCCTTCTCCCCTCTTCTCTGATACCTTCATTCCTTCTCTCCTCTTCTCTGAGTACCTTCATTCCTTCTCTCCTCTTCTCTGAGTACCTTCATTCCTTCTCTCCTCTTCTCTGATACCTTCATTCCTTCTCTCTCCTCTTCTCTAAGTACCTTCATTCCTTCTCTCCTCTTCTCTGATACCTTCATTCCTTCTCTCCTCTTCTCTGAGTACCTTCATTCCTTCTCTCCTCTTCTCTGATATCTTCATTCCCTCTCTCTCTCTTCTCTGAGTACCTTCATTCCTTCTCTCCTCTGATACCTTGATTCCTTCTCTCATCTTCTCTGAGTACCTTCATTCCTTCTCTCCTCTTCTCTGAGTACCTTCATTCCTTCTCTCCTCTTCTCTGATACCTTCATTCCTTCTCTCCTCTTCTCTGATACCTTCATTCCTTCTCTCCTCTTCTCTGATACCTTCATTCCTTCTCTCCTCTTCTCTAAGTACCTTCATTCCTTCTCTCTCGGAGACCACATGGTTCAGCCTTAGGCTGCCAGAGGTCCAGCCAGAGAGAGGCTGCATCTCACTCTCTCTTCTCTCCTCACCTTCTCTGAAATCTCCACCAGCAGCCTCCCTGGCTCAGGGTCCAAGGTGGGCCCTGGGCAGCACCCTGCACACATGGTCTGGGAACTTCCCCTGTGGGCATGGTTAGGTGCCAAGAGGGGAGCATTTGGGGTCAGGCTCCCATCTGAATCTCGTGCACCCCCCTGGGTATGAGAAGTGCTGTGATCCGCCTAGTTCTGCCTCCTGGAGCCCCCGTATCCCTATGTTTTAGAAAAACATTGATGTTGATGTGAAAGCAAATGCATCTGTACAGTAGGGCTCCGATGTGGCCGCTAGGGAAGTCAGTTTAACTTTGCATTTGGGATAGCTCCTGCTGCTGCTGGGAGATGGGGGGATGGGGGATGGGGGATGGGCGATGGGCGGATGAGGGGATGAGGGAGCGGGTTTCCAAAGCACTGAGTTTCTGGGGATGGGAGGTGGAAGTGACCTTGAAGCTGGTGTCAGTCACTGAGGCCAGAACATTTGCCGCCTGTGTCAGAGCCGGGTGTGCAGCCAAGAAACATTCACGTCACCTTCCCAGGACCCCTGCTCTGGTTATTAATGTTGTTTCTAGAATGGGGCGGAAGAATGAGATTTGAGGTTTAGCCAGTTCTGGGGGCCCCCGTGTTCTGAATAGTTAGCCCACTTGACCACACAGCGATGCTCAGTCTTCTCGCAGGGGCCTTGCAGGGCGCCTTCCTTTCCTGGGCCACAAAGGAGGGGGAACTCCGACCACAGCGCCTTCCCCCACCCGGTCCAGCCCCTGCTGCAGGGCTTCTGTGATTTCGGTGTCTGCGGCAAGTTCTCTGGGAGCTAGTGAAGACTCCACTTAGGCGGCTTCTACCTCCAGCAGTGACCGTCCCCTGGCTTTCCAGTTCATCTAAGTTTCTTTTCTTTTTCCTCTTTCTAATGTATTTTATTGATTTTTCACAGAGAGGAAGGGAGCGGGATAGAGAATTAGAAATATCGATGAGAGAGAAACATTGATTAGCTGCCTCCTGCACAACCCCACTGGGGATGTGCCCGCAGCCAAGGTACATGCCCTTGACCAGAATCGAACCTGGGACCCTTCAGTCCACAGGCCGATGCTCTATCCACTGAGCCAAACTGGCCAGGGCCCACGTTTCTTTTTAATGTATTTATTCTGTGTGTGTGTGTGTGTGTGTGTGTGTAACAGCTCACATTAATAGAGCAATGCAGGAATCAGCATCACTGAGACACGGTTAAACTGCCCACCATGTTTACGGACGCACATGGAACACTGCAGGTACCTGAGGAACATCCTTTTGCTCAGTGCTGTTTCCTGAGGACGTGGGTGAGGTGGAATGTAACTCTTGTTTATCTCCATGAGCCCACAGTAAGGTTCAGTTCACTGTACGATGTTTCACCTTAGTTCCAGGTACGGATCGATGATGTGGCGTGAGGACTTACTGTGTGTGTGAGTGTGTGTATGCCTGTAGGTGATGTATAGCAATAGAATCATGTGGCTGTGGACATGATTGGATGCGTTAACAGACTATCCACTGTGCTCATGGCCATCTTAGAATAAGATTCTAATAATGCATGACAAGGACAGAATTCAAAAACGACCATAGATACATTGGGAATGCCACCTGTTGTTGTTGTTGTTTTTTTTTAAATCCTCTTTCAATTTTACCTGAAGGATAAAAATAACTCTCCCAAAACAGTTATATGGAAAAATAAAATTACTCATAGTTGCACCATCCTCATACAAGAGGGATCGGTCATTTCTAAGCAGACAGCAGCCATGACAAAAACCACTTGTAACCGGACTAAAGATTCGTGATTACTTGTCTTTGGGGAGCACCTGAGGATAAATTAGGGAGCTAAGTGTGGCCTTTGCTCTTTTTAGGTAAAAGATTAAAAGTATCAGTTGTCTCCTAAGAGCTCCGTTTGAAGCACAAGAGAAGTAAACACAGAGCTTTTGCTCAGCAGGGCTTAGAATGAATATAAATATTAGCCTTATGGTTCTTGTTAAGATTTAGTTTAAAATGAGAATTTTGAAGCCAAACTATGTGAAAACTTGGGAAATATTTTAAAAGCAATAGATGATCAGGCTGTAGCCATGGAGATTTTGGTTTGAGAGGTCTGGGGCAAGAATCTGTATTTTTGAAAGCCTCTCTTAGGGATTTTGGTTTGGGAATAAATATTTAGGTAACAGGAGAGCAGAACTGTGAAGTCTAAAGAAGTATGCAAACAATGTATCGTGCCTTTTCTTTTTTGTTCAACGATTAAAGAGTTTATTGTTTTATATATATGTTGTGTTTTAAAAAATATATACATGTATTTTCTTTTAAGTATATTTGTATTGATTTCAGAGAGGAGGGGGGAGGGAGAGAGAGAAACATCAACGATGAGAGAGAATCATGGACTGGTTGTCTCCTGCACGCCCCCTAGTTGGGATTGAGCCCACAACCCGGGCATGTGCCCTGACTGGAATCGAATTGGGACCTCCTGGTTCCTATGTCTACGCTCAACCACTGAGCCATACCTGCTGGGCAATGTGTTGTTTTTGAGGATTTTTTTTTTTACCTAAGCAAAATAAAATCTGAAGATACTGTTGTTTCACCTTTGATTTTGCAGCTACCTAGCCATTTCCGGATAAAAACACAAAATAACTCTTAAAATCCCACAGTGAAAGAATAGTCCTTGTGTAGTCCACCGTGAAAACAAAGACCGATATATAAATGTTATTACTCTCAGAATTTTTGAGCATAGTAATCTTAATATTTATTTTGGGGGGAAATTGAGCAGTGGAAACATTCTTGTTCATATTTTTATAGCCAAGATTGACATTTATGCCTCAGTTACTGAAATTTAGGAGGTCGGGAAATGAGTTGGAATTTGGGTCCGCCCAAGGGTAAGTCTAGACAAACTGGTCGTTTAGTCTGCAGGAATGAAATTAAACCAGCTCTGTTTTAAAACATCTAAATCACAAGACCACTAAGTCCCCAAAAGATTAATGGGCAAAGAATAACAACATATTTTTCATAGGAGGGAATACTTGCAAACAGGCCTATAGAGAAATGTTCCACTCCGAATCAGAGGAAGGGCAGTCAAAACACTAATGAGAAGCCATTTAAAGGCTATTAAATTAACATAGATACACATAAACCTAAGCTTATGTGGCCTCAGAAAATGAGTAAATTCTCATTTTTCCGGCAGCAATGTTAACAGCTCTGTTCTTTTGGAGATCACATTGGCAATGGATAGAAAAAGTTATATAATTGGTCAGATCCTTCAACCATCTTACCCCACTTAGAATTTATTCTAAAGGAAAACTCCTAAAGAAGAATAAAACTAAGAAAAAGACATTTATTGTATTGTTATTGCTGATACAAAAAACTAGAAAAAATGTAGATGGCCAACAATGGATAAATAAAATTAGAATATTTTCTGGCTGTCCCAAATGATACTCAGGAAGACTATGGAAAATAAAAAAAAGGCTTGGAATAAGGCATAATAAAATGTATATACATATATTTATGGAGTAAGTCAGCACTCTTTTATTACTCTTTCTTTTAAAGTTTAACCTTAGCCCGGTTGGTGTGACTCAGTGGTTGAATGTTGACTTATGAACCAGGAGGTCATGGTTCAATTCCCGCTCAGTGCACATGCCCGGGTTGTGGGCTTGACCCTCAGTGGGGAGTGTGCAGGAGGCAGCCGATCGATGATTCTCTCTCATCATTGGTCTCTCTCTCTCTCTCTCTCTCTCTCTCTCTCTCTCTCTCCCCCCCCCTCTCCCGCCTTCCTCCCTCTCTGAAATCCATAAAAATATATTAAAAATATAAATAAAATTTAACCTTGGCCAATCAATACCTGTCTGGTATAGTTTGAGGCTAGGAACGTCTTTGAAAGCTACGCTGATGATAAAGTGAAATGTATATGGACTTGCTTTCCACTGTGGACACGAAAAATGTTCTCCAAATAGGGACTGTGATGCTGTAGACATTTTGGTGAGAGTGAATGTAAACCTGGAGCTCTGTAATGGATGACCTAGCTTCAGCCCTGATAAGATTATGGCTTAAATATTTTGACTATCTATTTAAAAATAAACTTTCGTGCAGCTGATGAAGGGAGTGTGTGTTTTAATGGACGTGTGTGCTGAAATTAAATATCTGAAACGAATAGGTTACGCTGAGTGAAATAAGCCAAACTGAGAAAGGCAAATATCACACGACCTCACTTACTTGTGGAATCCAATGAGCAGAATGAATTGACCAATAAAATAAGAGCCAGAGCAGGGAGGCATGGGACAGACTGACATACCTCGATGTGAGGCTGGGGGAACAAGAGGAGATAAACCAAAGAAATCATATAGTTACTAGAGGCCCGGTGCATGGATTTGTGCACCGGTGGAGTCCCTCAGCTTGGCCTGTGCACTCTTGCAATCCGGGACCTCTTGGGATGTCAGACTGCTGGTTTCGGCCTGATCCCCACAGGTCAGGCCGAGGGACCCCACTGGTGCATGAATCTGAGCACTGAGCCTTTAGTATGTATATAAGATCTTTGGTTAATCTCTTCCCACCCTCCCCACTCCCCCTTCCCTCTGAGATTCATCAGTCTGTTCCATGTTTCCATGCCTGTGCATTGAGGATCTGCTCCCTGGTGGTCAGTGCGTGTCATAGCTACCGGTCAAATGGTCAAATGATTGAATGGCTGCTTAGGCATATATATATGCCTAGAGACCTGCTGCATTAAATTCATGCGGGAGGGGGGTGCGGGGATGTCCCTCAGCCCAGCCTGCACCCTCTCCAATCTGGGACCTCATGAGGGATGTCCAACTGCCCATTTAGGCCCCATCCAAACACTCAGTTGGACATTTTTCTCACAATCCAGGACTGCTGGCTCCCAACTGCTCACCTGCCTGCCTTCCTGATTTCCCCTAACCACTTCTACTGCCAGCCTGATCACCCCCAAACTACTCCCCTGCCAGCCTGATTGATGCCTAACTGCTCCCCTGCCAGCCTATTTGCCCCTAACTGCCCTCCCCTGCAGGCCTGATTACCCCTAACTGCTCTCCCCTGCAGGCCTGGGTCCCCCACAAATGCCCTTCCCGGCATGCTCGGTCACCCCCAACATCCCTCCTCTGCTGGCCTGGTCACCTCAAACTGTCCTCACCTGTGGGCTTGATTACCCCCAATTGCCCTCCCTTGCAGGCCTGGTCCCTCCCAACTGTTCTCCCCTGCTGGCCATCTTGTGATGGCCATTTTGTGTCCACATGGGGGCAGCCATTTTGTGTGTTAGAGTGATGGTCAATCTGCATATTATTTTTTTATTAGATAGGATAGAGGCTCGGTGCATGGGTGGAGGCCAGCAGGTTTGCCTCCCTTCTACTCTCTGTGGCCACAACCATCTTGGTTGGGATTATTTGCATATTCGCTCCTGATTGGCTGCTGGGTATGGCTGGTGGGTGTGGCTTGTGGGTGTAGCAGAGGTATGGTCAATTTGCATACCACTATCTTATTAGATAGGACTAGGGTCCTGGTGCATGAGCTTCATGCACTGGGGGTAGGTGATCCCTCAGCCCAACCTGCCCCCTCAATGGGGCCAATGGCTGGCTCTGCCCTGGCCACCTCAGCCCTGCCCTGGCTGCCTTGGCCCCACCCTGGCCGCCTCGGCCCCGCCCCAGGCCCTGTCCTTAACCCTGGCAGCAACTGCCCAGCCCCAGAGGTACCCCGCACTGGTGGCCTCTTGTGCGTGCGTGCCGGGGCAACCACCCAGCCCCAGAGGCACCCCGCACTGGCAGCCTCTTGTGCGCCACCTCGGCCCTGCCCCTCATGCCGCTTGACTCCACCCCCTGCTCCTGATTGGCTGGTAGCGTGAAGGTACAGTCAAATTTGCATATTACTTTTTTATTAGATAGGATATGCCCATGGACACAGGCAATAGGGTAGTGAGGACATGGGTGGATGGGTAGGGGCTGGGAGGAGGGGGAAAAAGGAGGGAAATGGGAGATATCTGTAATACTATCAACAATAAAATATATGTAAATTAAAACACAATAGGAAGTTCTACATTTCCTTTGCTCTGTCACAAAGACCTTTACTGGCCCGGATTCTGCTAGAATAAAATCACGCTGGTGCCACTGGACTCTTCCACACGAGTGTAGCTGGGAAGTTCTCTCTCTCTTGGAAAGTGAGTCCTGCCCTATTTTAAGATGATTAAAGTGATAAGAATTACTTGTCCACTGTGTGTAACCAGGTGGGATTCTCATAACCAAAGTGAGCTTTATACTACCTTTCCCTTACCTATTATAGAATTTTCAGGAATAATACACTCTTTCTCCCTATGGAGCTAGGAACGTGCGTTCTCCCTAAGCAAACATTTTCACTCCGGTCAGGCAGCCTGCCATCGTCCCTCGAAGCACACGCACTTCAGTACTGCCCTCCACATGCACCCCACGTGCTACTCCTGCTCCCGGTTCCTGCCCTGCTCCCCGAGAGCCTTCTTCCTCTGCCGGGATCTGCTCCCACCGCTCCCCGTCCTGCCAGCTGGGCGCTGGACTAGCTAGGGCTCTCCGGAGCAGAGCCAATAGCATGCATAAGTGTATGTGTATGTAAATGATGTATGTCTATACTAAAAAAGCATAACATGCAAATCGACCAAATGGCTGAACAGCGGAACGACTGTCCTTCCGGACAACCTTCCGAATGACCTTCCAGATGAAGTCGGGTATGCGAAGGCCTACTCTTGCACGAACTTCATTCATGGGCCTCTAGTCCTATATAATAAAAGGCTAATATGCAAATTGTCTCCACGGGCAGGAGTTTGACTGGGAGTTAGACATGCACTGGCCACCAGGGGCAGTGGCAGCAGGTGGCAGTGGAGTCACTGCTGGCCCCAGTGGGCCCTGATGAGTGTGGGACTGCAGTGGGATGGTGGAGCAGGTGGTGCCAGGCCAAGGTGGGTGCAAAGGGAGGCCTCAGCTAGTGGCAATGGCAGGCAGCTGGGGGGAAGGGAGGCCCCAGCCAGCAGCTGGCAGTCGCTAGGGACCCTACCCATGCACAAATTTTGTGCACTGGGCCTCTAGTGTGTATATAATAGGGAACCGGTTCATATGAGTGGGGAAGCCTGCAGAATCTGCAGTGTGGGTGGCAGGCTGAGGCCCGGGAGAGCTGACACAGCTCTCACTGGAGTGGGTCGCTCAGCCCCACGGCAGTCTGCTGGAGAGTTCCACGTGCTCAGGGAGCCTTTGTGTTCTGTTCGGGCCTTCACCTGATTGGATGAGGCCCACCCGCATTCTGGAGGCCGATCTTCTTTGCCTCAAGTTCACCCATTTAAATGTTAAGGGGGAGGGATGATGAGGAAGGAGAGGCGCTGTCCAGAGCCATTGCTTATCGTTGACGGAGCGGATGCCTTCGCCTGCAGAGACCTTGACACAGCGCCCCGGCGCCCGCCGTTTCCCAGGTCTTCGGCGTCTCCGCACCTCAGTTTGGGCTCCCGGTTCGAGTTGGGCTGGACTTGGAGAGAGGAGGCTTGGGTTGCTCTCATCAGCTGTGGTTTGGGGCAGTGGACGGCAAACTGGGGCTCGTGAGCCACATGCCACTCGTTGGCCCCTTGAGTGTGGCTCTTCCACAAAACATGTCGGACGCATGAGTGCAGTGCGATTGGAACTTCGTGGCCCGGGCGCAGAAGTCGGTTTTCGGCCTGGGCGAGTCTATTTTGAAGAAGTGGTTCTAACGCCGAGCCACCCTCAAGGGGCCAAAGAGCTGCATGTGGCTCTCGAGCCGCGGTTTGCCGACAACTGGTTTGGGGTGTGTTACTGATCGTCTTCGCGTGTCAGTTTTCTCATCAGCCAAATGGGGATGAGAGTAAAGCCCCGGCCTGTGTTGCTGTGGGGATTGCTGAGGTTGTGCATGGATGATTTGTCTCCTGTAAAGCGCGCTATGAGTGAAGATTGGATTTGTACTCTGTGCCACCTGCAGCCACTGTTTATATAAAGCAATTGATTTTGCTCATGGTACCAGGACTTCTGCCAATATGATTGCCTTGTGATAGATTTGGCAATTTTTTTTTTCAGAGAACAAGAGGGTATAATTGTTTTTAATATATTTTATTGACTTTTTACAGAGGGGGAGGGAGAGGGAGAGAGAGTTAGAAACATTGATGAGAGAAACATTGATCAGCTGCCTCCTGCAACCCCCTACTGGGGATGTGGCTGTAACCAAGGTACATGCCCTTGACTGGAATCGAACCTGGGACCTTTCAGTCCGCAGGCCGATGCTCTATCCACTGAGCCAAACTGGTTAGGGCAAGAGGGTATAATTGTAAGGCATTTGTTTCCTGCATTGGGAAGCCATATTTCAGCAGCCACTCCCCAGCTCCCTCCCTGCCCTGACACCCAGGGTGGCTCCCAGCCATGTGGGGTGCAGACCTGTTAGTGTCAGCGTGCTGGGTCGCCCTTGCAGGCAGCGAGGAGATGAGTAATTAACCTAACAAGTTCTCGCCTGATTTCCTTGTTGCCTGGTGTCATGTTCAGAGATTAGACTTCCTGGGCAGAAGCTGACCCCCCCCCCCCCCCAATGACATTGAACATAAGGACTATGATTGAATGAAATCAGAACTGACTGTTCATTCATTAGCATGGCCATTCCTTCAATCAGCACGCATTTCTGGCGAATACTGCCCTGTGACCAGTTGTACCAAGAGGAGGCAGCGAAGGAGAGAAGGGGAAAGACTGGAAGGTGCACAGATACTGGACCGCTCGGCTGGAGGGTCTGGATTTTATTCTGTTGATGTGGAAACAGGGGCGTTGTGAACTGGGCTTGGAGCTGGACCACCTGGTCCCCAGCGCTGTCTCTGCTACTTCCTGGCTGTGTTGTGTGATTTTGGGTAAATGACTATGCTGTCCCGTGCCTCAGTTTCCCCATCTGCGGAACGGACACAAGACTGTTGCATCTGTTTCATGGTGTTGTAGTGAGGGTGAACTGAGAGAAGGCCCGGAAGTCACTGAGAACAGTGCCTGAGCCCGGGGAGCCCCTGCAGGTGAGTGAGCTTAGAAACTGTGTCCAGAAACAACTTTGGCAGCAAGACGAGGGGGAGGAGGCCCCGTGGGGGGAGGCGGAGAGGGTGTGACAGTGTCCATGGTGCAAAAATGTCAAGGAGCCGAAACCGGTTTCGCTCAGTGGATAGAGCGTCGGCCTGCGGATTGAAGGGTCCCAGGTTCGATTCCGGTCAAGGGCATGTACCTTGGTTGCGGGCACATCCCCAGTGGGGGTTGTGCAGGAGGCAGCTGATGGATGTTTCTCTCTCATCGATGTTTCTGATTTTCTATCCCTCTCCCTTCCTCTCTGTGAAAAATCAATAAAATACGTTATTAAAAACAAAACAGAAATGTTGTGACGATACAAAAGAAAACCAAAGCAACACGGACACGCGTGTTGATGGCGCTTGGTTATCTCTCCCAGACACTAACGTGCCCATGTCAGTGCTCAGAGTCCTTTTCACTGTTGGATATACAGGCCCTCCCTGCTCCCCCCCCACCCCCGCTCTCCCACCCCCCGCCTCAGTTGGTCTTTCTTGCTTAGATAATGTCCGTTTGAGGAGAGACCTGCTGATACCAGCAACAGCTAACGAGGTCCTCTCCGATATTTTGGCAAATCTGTGCAGAAACTGCCGAGCATCCCCTAGTATCCAGCCTTCCTTTCTTTATAGGGAATAGAAGCCTCTGGAATAGAGACTGCATTTCCCAGCTCCCCTTGCCACTGGGTAGGGGTGTGACCACATTCTAACTGAGGGACTTAAGGGCGACATTTTCAGAAAGGGGAACATCACCCTTCATTACCCTGCCCCCCACTTTCCCCCGATGCCGGGAGTTGGATGGGATGGCTGGGCTTGAGCAGCCGTTGTGGGTCACGAAGTGCAACGGGAAGCAGATGCGGAGGTATTTGGTCTTAGCTATGTGAGTGTGTGTGTGTGTGTGTGTGTGTGTGTGTGTGTGTGTGTTGAGGCTGAAGTTTGTATGCATAACTCAGTGCAGGAAGCCCATAGGTAAGAGACCCATTCTGCAAGTAAAACAACACTGATTGAGCAAATGCTATTAATGGATAAGGAATGCAGCTTGAAAGAATTAGCATTGAATCTAGACTGCTAACCCTCTCTTTAGAAACAAACATTTTTATTGATTTCAGAGAGGAAGGGAGAAGGAGAGAGACATAGAAACATCAATGATGAGAGAGAATCATTGATCAGCTGATTCCTCCACACTCCACACTGGGGATCGAGCCTGCAGCTGGGCCATGTGCTGTGACTGGGAACGGAACTGTCACCTCCTGGGTCACAGGCCAGCACTCCACCCCTGAGCCACGCCAGTGGCTCTTTTGACCCCTTTTTAAAAAGCTCTATTGCATTCCTACTATGTTCAAAAATAGCCTCTCCTTCTTATCCCTGAAAGAAAGTGATATGAGAAAGAACTTTACTAAAAGTGGGTTTTGGGTGAAAGTTGGGGAGAGGCAATCAAATAGAGTCCACTAGCAATTTAACTTTAAAAGTTTAGTAAAGCTTTGTCGTTTTGAAAATGGGCAGCCGCCAAATTTCTATCAATAGGGTTACATGAAACTTGGGGTGTTTTCCTAACAGGAAAGCATATGCTATTCAAAAGAATGAGGTGGGTAGGCATGCATGGCATGAGATAATCTGCAAAAAGTAAAAAAAAAAAAAAAGCAGGTCGTAGAGCAATTCTTGAAATCTGATCTCAATCATAAAGCAAAAGAAGAGGTAGATTCCGGTGTTTATGCACACGTAGTCACTTCGTAGAAAGAAGTCTGGCAGGACACACACCGGACAGATGAGGGTTGCGTACCTCTTGGAAGTGAAGACAGATGGGGCTTTCTGATTTACTCCATATATTATGTTTTTTAAATTGAGAACACATACATTCTCTTGTTATAAAAACAAATAGTCAACAGCGCATAGACATTCCCTTGTCCTCCCAGCTTTGTGGCGTCTCATGAGAGAAAATGTGTAGTTTGAATTGTTTAATTGCGTTATTTTTCTTGGTCAAAGGTGAGTGCAGTTAGATTTGAGTTGCTGATAAACTGTGAGAAGCTGTGACATGAACTAGAATATAGGAAATAGCATGTTTCTGCTTATTCCCTTTGTTGAGTCAGTTTAGAAGTCATCAGATATTGGTGGAAGTAAAAAGTGCAGCACTTCAGTTATGTAATGATACCATTCGTGGAATAAAATTTGTGTTTTCTGGCAGTTTTACCTTGGTTAGGGACATTCGGTGTCGGGGGGCTTTTTGATCATTTCTGGGAAGAGCTATGACCTCTCCTCACACAGTGTTTTTTTGCGTCTTTTATCCCACTCGAGCCTTCTACGAGTAATGGGTGGAGGAGGTCAGGCAGCACTGGTTCTGCTCACACAGGAGGCACTGGCCCCAGAGAAAATGAGTGACGTAAATCATGTCACAGAGCTGGTAAGTGACAGCATCAGAAATCAGACAGAGCCAGGTCTCTCAAACTTTATTTTACTTTAAAAAAATATTTTTTACCGATTTCAGAAAGGAAGGGAGAGGGAGAGGGTGGTCTCGATAACCACCCTCACATTCCAGTCAACGATGAGAGGGAATCATACTTAGGCCGGGCTAAGTGAATGTTTTCTGCCTTAACTTTTTGTGATTTCCCCTGTTTTTCTTCATTCGAATGAAAGCATTGGTAGGATCAGTGACACAAATCGCCAATTACAGAGATTTCTAGAACACAGCTGCACACTTCCTGGAATTCTCTTCTCGGCTTTCTGTTTGTTTTCTTTGTTTATCGTGTCTGATAATTCTAGTAGTTGGCTGGAAGCTTCCAGACACCCTGATTTAGCGATAGGGTCGACTTGCTGTAGAGCACTGACCTGACACTTTAGAGGATGCTTCAACCTTGAAAACCACCTTAACCGTTAAGCTTGGAAACCACATTTAACTTCTGGGGCCTGAGGAGATGGTGATACAGCTGTGACTGGAATGTGAGGGTGGTTCTCTAGACCAGCGGTCCCCAATCTTTCGGACCTCACGGACCACTAGAGGTCTGCGGACCACCGGATGGTGACTGCTCATCTAGACCCCTTGCAGCTTAGCTGACATTACTCAAAGTCTGCAGGGTCGGACCAGGTCAACAAGAAAGTGTGGAGTTGGACATGTCGCCTTCGGCAGAGTTTCTGGTTGTCAGCAGGGAGAGCTGGTGACTCGTAGAGTACATATTGACCATCTGGTATTGAAAGCTTCCAAGGTGCCCTCTCTTTGCACACCTGGTCCCTACCCACCTCTGCTCTGTGCCGTGGGGGAAGCAGGACAGTAACAATAACTAGGGTGACACTAGTGACCAAGAACTAACGTTTGTTTTGAGCTCTTACCATGTGCCAGACACTGAGCTATGTATGCTCTTTACATGATTATCTCATGCCAACCATGTCGAACTGCCAAGAGGACCTGCTGTCATAATCCTCCCTGAATAGGGAAGGACATCGATGCCATGAGCAGTAACTTAACAGAGCTCAGATTTTTTTTTTGGAGTTTTTATCGATTTTTAGAGAGAGAGGGAGAGAGAGGGATAGAGAGATAGAAACATCACCGAGCAGTGGCCTCCTGCACACCCACTGCTGGGGACCGAGCCCCAGTGACTGGGAATCAAAGTGGTGGCCTCTTGGTTCCTGGGTGGACACTTAACTGCTGAGCCACACCGGCTGGGCAGACAGAGCTAAGATTTGACTCCGAGTCCGTCTGACTCCACAGTCATGGTGGTTCATCATGACATTGTATTGCTAACTCACTCTTCAGTCAAATCTTTTTTCTTTTTAGGAATTTAGTACCTGAATGTCTTAACTTCTTTTTTTAAAAAGTTCTTTATCGATTAAGGTATTACATATGTGTCCTCATCCCCCATTACCCCTTCCAACCCCCTCCCCTCACTCATGCTCTCACCCTCCCTGGTGTCTCTGTCCATTGATTAGGCTTATATGCACGCATACAAGTCCTTTAGTTGATCTCTTCTCCTTACCCCCACCCTTCCCTACCTTCCAGCTGAGGTTTGATAGTCAATGCTTTTCTGTCTCTGGATCTGTTTTTGTTCATCTGTTTATATTGTTCATTATATTCCATAAATAAGTGAGATCATGTGATACTTATCTTTCTTTGACTGGGTTATTTCACTTAGCATAATGCTCTCCAGTTCTATCCATGCTCTAGTTTAAAGCAGCCACCTTTTCCTCCTTTTTCTTCTTCTTCCTCTTAAAGAATACCTTTCAGCATTTCATATAATACTGGTTTGGTGTTGATGAACTCCTTTAGCTTCTTATCTGTGAAGCTCTTTATCTGACCTTCAATTCTGAATGATAGCTTCGCTGGGTAGAGTAATCTTGGTTGTAGGTTCTTGCTATTCATCACTTTGAAAATTTCTTGCCACTCCCGTCTGGCCTGCATCGTTTCTGTTGAGAAATCAGCTGACAATTGTATGAGTGCTCCCTTGTAAGTAATTAAGTGTTTTTCTTTTGCTGCTTTTAATATTCTCTCTTTGTCTTTTGCTCTTGGCATTTTAATTATGATGTGTCTTGGTGTGGTCCTCTTTGGATTCCTTTTGTTTGGGGTCCTGGACTTGTAAGTCTATTTCTTTCACCAGGTGAGGGAAGTTTTCAGTCATTATTTCTTAAAATATGTTTTCAGTATCTTGCTCTCTGTCTTCTTCTGTCACCCCCATAATTCTGATGTTGTTACACTTGAAGTTGTCCCAGAGGCTACTTACATTATCCTCAAATTTTGAGATTCTTTTTTCTTTTCCAGTTGCGTGTTTTTGGCCTCTTGGTATTTCAAATCTTTGACTTGATTCTTGCATTCCTCTAGTCTGCTGTTGGGTTTTTGTTATTTTTTATTTCAGTCAGTGTATGTTTAATTTCTAGTTGGTCCTTTTTCATATTCTCGAGGATCTTGCTAAATTTATCGGACTTTTCTAGGAACCTCTTGGAAAACCTTATAACTGTGGTTTTGAACTCTATATCCAATTGTTTGTTTTCCAAACATTTCTTTCGTTTGTGACCTGTTTCTTTGTCTTCGCATTTTCACTGCTTCCCTGAGTTGGTAGGGTAGTTTTATATGTAAGTGTCTCGGCCTCCTCTGTTACCTGAGGTGGGTACTCTTGGCGCACCCCTTTGTGGACTGTGTGTATAGTCTTATTGCAGATAAGTCTTGATTATTATTGGTATTACTGGGAGGAACTTACTTCCAGACCAGTTGGTTGTGAGAATCAGCTGTGTCTATGCTGGGAGACAGCCTTATGCTACAAGACTTGAAAAACTGCAAAAGCCTCTGTGCTCATTTTGGATGGGGCGGAGTTTCAGGGTGGAGCTGACAGCCTTGGCTTTCAGTCAGACCCACCCCATGAGGTTCCTGGGTCTCTGTGTCCCCAGGCAATCGCTGCAAGCACCTCTGAGAGAAAGGCGCCCTTGAGTTTCACCTGCTGCCAAACAGTCCAGTTTCTCTCCCAAGGAATGCAGACTCCCAGATTCTTGCCTGGTACTGGGGTTCACTGCAGTCAGAACTGGGGTTCAGCTCGTTCAGAGCTTTTGTTTCCTTCCCACTAGATCAAGCCAGTGGCACACTCAACAGTCTATCTCCTCTGCCTGCATTCGTGCACACACCTTTGGACCTCTGCCTTTCGCCATTCCCCTGAGTTTCCAACTTACAGACCAGATTCCCCCCATATGAGCCTGGGTCCCCCAGGTCTCACTCAGAACTGGGGTTCAGTGCAGTCGGAACTGGGGTTTAGTGCTGTCTGGAGCTTTTGTCTCCTTCCCACTAGAGCACGCCAGCCAGGCACTCAGACGCCCCATCCTCTCAGCCCGTCCTCTCTCCACGTGTGTGTCTCCATACCTCAGGCTTTCCAGCTTCTCCAATTCTCCATGTGCTTTTCTCTTTCCTTCTAGCTGTAGAATTTCCAGTCAGCCAGCTTTCCTGTGGTTCTGGATGATGTCCGTTTTGTCTTTTAGTTGTAGTTTTGAAATTGTTGTGAGAGGCAGCAGTTTAGGTGTTTACCTATGCCGCCATCTTGGTTTCTCCTTAACTTCTTATCCTGTGATATAAGTCTCTTTTAATCTTTTCTTCTTTTTAGTGGTGCCTGCATTTATGTATAGTTTTATAAGGATGTTTTTATGTCAATTAGCTATCTGTTTGGTTTTCAAAAACCAACCCATGAGGCAATCAGGACAGACATTACCCTAGCTTTCCCTGTGAGGGAAATGAAGCCTGAGAAATGGACCTGCCCCAGCTTGTGTGACAATGAATGTAACGTGGGGGCGGGGCTGGATGGAGGTCTTTGGCTCCTGGGCCAGTTCTCCTTCAACTCCCTGTGATTTTGGCACCTCCTCTCACAGGCCCCGTCTTTTTCTTCCTGCCTCAGCGGATCACCTTTTATTACAATGGAAACACTGTTATGGTTGCTTTTAATGGAAACCCTGCTGTGGTTGCTTTTAATAGTCTCGCAGGATTGGGACGTACCCAGGAGTCAGGCAGGACCAGCCCGAGGACCGGACCAAGGACCAGGCCCGCCAGCAGTTGTCACACCTCAAGTTGTGTATGAGGAGGTGTTGGCTAACCCCCGGGGGTGTTACTGGGCGTATCCCTTTCCAGAACCTTCAGAAGGGGCCAGTGTGATGCACGTTGGGCTCATTTCCAGCTCCTGTGTCCGCGACCCGCCCTGAAAGCAGAGCTCCAGACCTCCCATCAGCAATGATTTTAGAAGTTGCCCCGTGGCCGTTTCTTTGGACGAAAGCTCTTAGTTCATCCCTACGCCAGAAATTCAATTTGCCACCGAATGAAGTGCTTAATTGGAGCTTGTCATGATCTCCTTTAAAGAGAAGCGTCCAGGACAGGGTTTGGCGGGAGCAATCGAGCAGAGCATTCACACGGATGGAGCTGAGGCTGCTGATTTCTGGTGAGGGTGTCAGGAGGGTGTCCCCATCGCACAGAGGATGTAGTTGTCATAGCAGCCAACTGCTGGCCCTGGAGGCAGCAGGAGGCCGACCCTTAGAGCTGCTCTCTTATCCCCCAGGGAAGCGGGTCCAAACTGCAGTCCTTTTTGGAATCGGTTCTGACATATGACTCCATACAGAAACATGCAGGCCTGAAAGAAGGCGGCATCCTAGGGAAGAAAGAATCTGAGGATGCGGGCTCTCACCCCAGCTCTGCGACTCGTTATCCGTGTGACTCCAGGGCCGTCACACAGCCTGGACGGCGAGGCTCCGTGGTTGGGTGTCAGCCTATGAATCAGGAGGTCACGGTTCGGTGCCCGGTCAGGGCACAGGCCCGGGTTTCGGCTCGGTCCCCAGTGCGGGCCGTGCAGGAGGCAGCCGATCCCTGATTCTCTCTCCTCAGTGTTATTTCTCTCTCTCTCTGAAATCAATAAAAAGTATATTAATGAAGAACTATCACATGACAGCTCCGGGCCACAGCCCTTTCCTGGTGGAATGAGGTGGCTGGACCAGACCTGGGGAATCCGGCTCCCACCCAGCATCCAATCAGCTGTGACCTCCTGAAAGCGCAGTTGCCTGGGGATGTGTAGAAACTGTGATTTAGCGGGTGTGGCGGGTGCGGGGTGTGACCCGGCGTCAGCATGTTTAAAGGCTCTCGGGGATTCCAGTGTGTGTGCAGCCTGGTGAGAGCGACTCTGAAGTCCCCTCTCGCTCCGACGGCCCGTTTTCAAACACACACAGTTGGTGTCTTGCCCAGGGATTCATAAACGGCACGGCGGCTCGTAAATAGGCTCCCTGTAATGAAGAACACTGATCATTTTGTCCCAGAAAAACAGAAACATTACTGAAGAATCGCTGAAGCCAGGCCGTGCCTTGCAGAACAGACCTCCGGGGGCAGCCATGCGCGCTGTCTCCCGTGAGATGCTGCAGAGGGAGGAAGCGAGAGAGTTCGGGGAGCCAGAGGCAGGAACGACCACTTTCTGGGCGAGCGGGAGTGTTTTTCCTTAGGAGTTCATGCTGGGAGAATTGGTTCAGAGCCCTGGCAGAGAATGTTTGCAGAGCATTTTTAAGATTAAGTACAGTTATTTCTGCCTTTCAAGTCCAAGCACAGAAAATCACATTTTTAAAAATGCCAAATGATTAGGTCTGTTTTGGGGGTCAAAATTTCAGTTCTTGTGAAAGAAAACGACCTTTTCCTTGGGAATTAAATCCCCCCAAACCAGTTTTACTTTTAAATGTAATGCCCTGAAAAACACAATTCGCTGAATATTATTTTTATTTTTAATGTATTTTATTGAATTTTTTACAGAGAGGAAGGGAGAGGGATAGAGAGTTAGAAACATCGATGAGAGAGAAACACTGATTAGCTGCCTCCTGCACCCCCCCCCCCCCCACTGGGGATGTGCCCGCAACCAAGGTTCGTGCCCTTGACCGGAATCAAACCTGGGCCCCTTCAGTCCACAGGCCGATGTTCTGTCCCCTGAGCCAAACTGGTTAGAGCTTGAATATTATTTTTTTCACTTGATTTCAAAGGATGAACCCTTCCAGGATTATTTTATAGTTAACCTTGGGCGTAAAAATAAAATTTAATGTGTGCGAATAAAATTTCATATCCAAGCCTCCTCACAAGTGCTTTGTTCAAATCCGGTCCCTGGGATCCCCAGAGGCGGCTGTCATCCAGCACTAACGGGGTCGCAGCAAATCCAAGCCAAGGTCACCTCCCTCTCTCTCCCACCGCACGCACGAAGCTTTGGCCGGAGGGTCCTCTTTTTTTTTTTTAATATATATTTTATTGATTTTTTACAGAGAGGAAGGGAGAGGGAGAGAGAGTTAGAAACATTCATGAGAGAGAAACATCGACCAGCTGCCTCCTGCACACCTCATGCTGGGGATGTGCCTGCAACCAAGATACATGCCCTTGACCGGAATGGAACCTGGGACCCTTCAGTCCTCAGGCCGATGCTCTGTCCACTGAGCCAAACCGGTTAGGGCAGGATCCTCTTTGTGTCAGAGAACCCAGAAGATTCTGATCTGCGGTTTCTTCCGAACAGGAAGTCACCAGCTGCATCTGTGATAAACCTCACACGTTTCGGATTCGGAGCTGCGACCGGTAGCCATGAGGAGAGGGGGCGGTCGTGACGTCGGGCACTTCGGGAGCAGTGTGCCGCTCACGGCTAGCCCTGGACCCTTCTCCGAAAAGGGGAAGAGAGTGGAATGTGTATTTAAAAGTCCTGGAGGCTTTATAAAAGTGCGCGGTGTTATATTTTTAAGTGCAGAAAAGCATCATGAAGAAAACAATGGCCCGGCCGGCGTGCTCAGTGGCTGAGCGTCAGCCCGTGAGCCAGGAGGCCAGGGTTCGATTCCCGGTCAGGGCTTCAGGCTCCATCCCCAGGAGGGGGTGTGCAAGAGGCAGCCGGTGGGTGATGTTTCCCTCCCATCGATGTTTCTATCTCTCTATCCCTCTCTCTTACTCTCTCTGAAACCGATAAAAACATGTAAAAAAAAAAAAAAAGCAAAACAAAATGAGCCCAAATTCATCACCTGGGTAGTCAGTCTTGTAAGCGTTAGAAACGCAAATGTCTGAAAAGGGCCCAAAGACCACTCCCTAGATATCGACTTTAAATAGACAACTTAACTTTTTAAATTTCAAATACTAGAGGCGCAGTGCACGAAATTCGTGCAACGGGCTCAGCCCTCGGAGCTGCGGCAGCCTGCCTCGACCCTCACAGCCCCAGCTTCATCTGGAAGGACGTATGGAAGGTCATTTGGCTGTCTGGTCTAATTAGTATATTACTCTTTTATTATTATAGATGAACCTAGAATATAATAACTAATATTTTGGTCACTTGCTGTGTAACTGTTCCTGATCTAACTTCTAACTCTCCCACCTCTATTATGAGGTGGACATTGTCATCCTCATGTTAAAGATTAGGAAGGAGGCGAAGCAATAGCCCAGGGTCCTGGTTAATTTGCAGGAGAGCCGCCACTCGGAGCCAGCGGCCCACCTGTAGCCATTTCTTCATGCTGTGACCTCCAGATGCCTGGGCCTTCCAGGGTGCAGGTCAGACTGCGCGTACTCAGTGAGGAGACTCTGTGAACACGGGGAAGGTCTCAGGCCTCTGCAGACCACAGCGGGGAGCGTCTCCTCCTGTTCTCTGTTCAGGCTGGCCCTTTGGGGTCATCTCTGGAAAGTGGGGTTCACTTTTACCGATGACCCTTGAAAAACCGTGACTTTTCTCCACTGTCCCCTTAAAACTGTGATGTTTACAAGGAGGAACATGCCAACGGTGGGTACGGTTCTGTCCTTCTCCCTTTTTCATTTGTGTAATTTCTTTCTAAGTATCTTCACACTGTGGCCAACATGAGCCCCGTAGAGCTACTTCCAGCAGAGGAACAGTGGTGTGTGATGGTTTCTGCTCCCTGCCTGAGGAAACCTAGGATGTGATTTGCCTCTAGAATATATTTGCCCCGGAACAGTCTTAGGGACCAAGATCCTTTTTCCCCCCATTTAGTTGAAATGAATACCCGAGAAGCCCACATTTCAGAAGCACAGATAGAATATTCTTTCCCTAAATGCATTTTATTACACACACAGAAGTGCATCTACCATTTTTTGGGGGGATTGCTTACCCATTTGTGGGCTCATGTATTTATTCGTTTATCAAACTTTAAAAACTATTGTTGGCATGTAAAACATGTTGACTGTATAAGTAGTAAATGGAAGCACAAAAGAAGTCGATGTAAACGCCAGGTTTAGAAGAATTAAAATCTAAAACAGCACCTGGAGAAGATGGCGCCGAGAGCAGGTGTTTTCTCCCTTATTCTGCAGCTCCTGTCCCTCGGGATTTCTCCCTGGAGGGGCGGGAGGGGGGGGGCAGCGTTAGGCTGTCCTCATTAGCGTTAGTGTTGACTTTTCTCAGGAGTAGAGGCTGATGCAGGAGTGTGCCAGGCCTGCTAGCCAAAGCATAACCAAACTATTTTGTTAAAAAGGTTTCCCTGTCCTGATCGGTTTGGCTCAGTGGCTAGAGCATCAGCCTGTGGACTGATGGTCCCAGATTCGATTCCGGTCAAGGGCATGTACCGTGGTTGCAGGCACATCCTCAGTAGGCAGTGTGCAGGAGACAGCTGATTGATGTTTCTAACTCTATCCTTCTCCCTTTCTCTCTGTAAAAAAAAAATCTATAAAATATATATATTTTAAAAAGGTTTCCTTAACTAGCAGTGATATTTTACAATGATTCAAATTATGTGAATTTAGGAGAACATGTTCTCCTGATTTTTAAAAAAACAACGTTCACGTCACGTACTATGTCTCAAATGTCAGTGATCGTATGTAAGCCCTCCCGTGAGTCTGAAGACAGTGGACTCTGAACGCATATTTAATAAAGGCTCTGGAGTGTCTGAGAGGCCTTAATGCGATTCCCATTAAGGCCAGTTCCAAGGCAGGACGTTTCTGAGACTGATTGCTACGGGCCAAATGACCGCTTTAGCTGGGAGCTGTGCCTGTAACCCTTTCTTCCTTTTCCCCAGACAGAGAAGCAGCCAGCACAGCAGTTAGCAGAGGCGCCCACCGGGGGCTGTGGGGCCGCCCGGCCAAAGCGCAGGGCGTTTGTGCTGGAGTCTGGCCCCCAAACCAAGTGCTAGAACAGCTCTTCGTCACTTTTCTCTCTTGAGGGCACGGTCCTCGTCTCGAAAAGCACGCTGATCATACTTTGAAGGGTGGAGAAAAGGCTGAGAATAAGAAAGACCCATTATATTAGAGAACCCATTTTCTAGGCCCGTGGTCAGCAAACTGCGGCTCGCGAGCCCCATGCGGCTCTTTGGCCCCTTGAGGGTGGCTCTTCCACAAAATACCACGGCCTGGGCGAGTCTATGTTGAAGAAGTGGCGTTAGAAGTTGTTTAAATTGAAAAAATATGGCTCTCCAAAGAAATGTCAGTCCTTGTCCTGTTAATGTTTGGCTCTGTTGGCTAATGAGTTTGCTGACCACTGTTCTAGGCCAACAGACATGATACTGGGAACATAATAATAACTAATCTAACTCCCTGTTCGATCATCACACCATAGGTTATATAACCAGACATCTAGTCCTGTAAATGACAGAAATTTATTTCCATAAAAAATGGACATAGGGTGTTATTCAAATTTAAATAATGTGGTAAATGAGAAGACATAGAAGCCGAGAGGGAATTAGACGTGCTATAAAAAAGGATTATATGGAGACTACTTTTCTTTCTTTTCTTTTTTCCCCTTCCATTTACAAATACTGTATACTGTCATTTTTATGTAAGTTTCCTGGGTCAATTTCAAAGTAGTTTTATGCTGGGCAGACTTTTCTGGCGACATGAAATGAAGTAATGCTGGGGTGTTCCTCTGTTACGCTTCTAGTGAGTGATGTCTCTGGGTAAGAACGGTAGGAGGAGCTTGTGACAATGAAGGGACTTTCGCCAGGGCGCCGGCTGCTCCCGGATTCCTCCTCCGTATTCCCTCAGGCCCTTCCCTCCTGTCTGCCCGGGGGCTCTGAGTTCCTCCTCCCTCTTCTTCCCCCCTCAGGGATGAGCTGCAGCTTCCTATGCGCCTGTGCTCTCTCCTACGACAAGCACAGAGCAGAGAGTCCCTTTCCGGTGCTCTGCTCCCCACGATCCACTTGGTTAATCATCTCCTGGTCCCTCTGGACCCTGATTATTCTCAGGAACCTGAGTCAGGATCCCATTTGCTCTCACGGTGCCAGAACATGTGGCGTTAGTCACGGTTTTCCAACAGCTCTCATCTTTTATTTTTATTTTTAAAATATATTTTATTGTGTTTTTTTTTCCAGAGAGGTAGGGAGAGGGATAGAAAGTTAGAAACACTGATGAGAGAGAAACATCGATCAGCTGCCTCTTGCACACCTCCTGCGGATGTGCCCGCAACCAAGGTACATGCCCTTGACCAGAATCGAACCCGGAACCCTTCAGTCCGCAGGCCGACGCTCTATCTACTGAGCCAAACTGGTTTCGGCTCAAATGGGTATTTTATATTCATCAGTGCATGCTGTGCATGGATGAGTTAGCCAGGGTTTTGTTAGGCGCAGTGGCTGAAATCCCCCTCAAACTAGTGTAAGTACCAGTGATGGCATGTGGTGGGCAATCAAAAGGGGCTTCCGGAAACTCTCTCTCTCTCCCTCTTGATATCTAATATGTAGCTGCTCACCATTCCTTTCTAAAGGCCAGAAGGGCAGGTTTCCTCCGGCTTGAGACAGAGGTGGGGGCGGGAGTGGCCTGTGAGCTGGGTCCCAGGTGGCCTCATGGAGAAGTCACCATTGAACTTGGTTTTTGGCTTGGGAGCAATGGAAATGATCGGCTTGACCGTGGGGTGGAGATGGGGAAACCGAGGTGAACAGTCCACATGGCTTTAGAGCAGCGGTCGCCAACCGGTGGTCTGCGGACCCCTGGCGGTCCGTGGGATCTGAGAGATCGGTGGCTGCTGCTCTAGAATGCCCCGTCCGGTGTGTGCAAGGTCAAGGTGAATAGCAGGACTAAGCCCAGGACAGCTGGCGGGCGACACTGGGGATGGTCCTGGGGAAGGGAGGGAGGTGGGCTCGTGGCTTCTCGAACACGGGGCAGACACCTGCTCTGGGGACCTGGGAGGGGACGGGGTGCGAACAGTCACTCAGCGACACTTTCCTTTCCTTCCGTCCGAATGCCTGTCTTTTTCTATTTTTAAACCCCAATGTCTTTATCCTTTCCTGAACAGAATGGTCTTCCCATCCTCTGCCTCGATGCAGGACCCTCCCTAACGCATTGCAAGTGAACAACAGTTCACCCTGTCTGGCGTCCTGGTGTCTGGAGTTAGCCTCTTCTTCTAGCTCATTCCAGCGTTTCACCTGCGCTCACACATTCCTTATGTGCTATTGACAGTCTCACTCTGTCAGTAGTAGCAAGCGGGGCGTGGGGAGTGTGTGTGTGTGCG
>CM050508.1:6895000-7045000 GCA_027563665.1 Antrozous pallidus | reverse complement strand
ATATGTGTAACTTACTTGAATGCATCTTTCAACAGCAAACTCCATCTTATCCCTTGAGTCTTTGCCCCTGAAGTGTCTTGATTGCCTTAAAGCAATCCTAAAATCCATGCTTCAAAATATACTTTAGAGAGGATTCTATACTCCCAAAGATACTCATATTTAATCTCTTAAAGGGACTGTGGTTAAGATATGAATCTTCCTAACAAGGAACGAAGAGTTCTAAGCTTGTTTATAATAAACCAGATCATTAAAAGTGTTAGAGTGGTCTTGTTTATGAAAACTTGCAGTTGGTTTAAATTGGCTATTTAAAAATTGTATGAAGCCGCTGCCAAGAGCTTAGCAACGTACAGGCCCAATTCCATCATCTGCTCAGTAGCAGTTTCTTACGTGGGCTTAGCATAGCGGCCTGGTCCTCGTGGCAGGATAAGGCCGCAGTGCTCGAGTGTCTAATAAGCCTTGCTTAGCCTGGATAGGGAAATATTTATCAGTGCGCTGCTAATGAGCTGTTATTTATACCGCTTAATGAGCCGGGGTTATAACGTTAAATGTGTTACTATATTTGATCGAGGTCTTGAAATAACATGTGCTGAAGTCCAAGAGAAGACATGCAGAAGGATCCCAGCAGGCTTTCCGTGGGGCGGTCTCCATGGAGACCTTATTTTGGTTCATCTTGGAAAACCCAGGAAGCTGGTTGGAAGGAGAGAGAGGGATCCCTACTCCATGCCCCACATCTTCCTCTGTGTGGCAGACGCTCTGCCACAGGCCCCCTGTGTAAGCGCTCCTCGTTCAACCTGGTCTAGTTTGGGGCGATGTGCCAGTGTGGGTTCCAGGGGTGCGGCTCACTGATTGGCTGTTCTTAGGAGGAGGCAGAAGTCATAGTGACTCAAAATCGCCCCAAGAACCCTCCTGGAGGGCTTCCCCCCACCCCCAGGTCCCCACTGCCTGAGGCCGATCGTTGTTTTGATGGTGGAGAGCTGTGGACAGGGAGTTTGGAGGGCTGCTCAACCCTGATTGTTCTGAAGGGTGGGAGCTGATTACTGGATATTGGTGGTTGGAGCAGCCCCACCTGTTAAGTAGATTCACTGATTGGCTTTTATTGGTGTTTCCTGCCTGGGAGATAGAAGTGTATCTTGTGATCTTAATCTTAATAAAAGGGAAGGTAAAACCAGAGCGAGCAGTAGTTCTCCCACTAGAGTTGAACTCCCACCTGGCCCCCATTTCCAAAATTATTTTTCTGAGTCTCTTTATTCATTTGTATGCAGCCTTCTGCAGAAACCCAAACCCGGAACCGGGGACCCTGAATCATGCAGGATGTGAAAGGGGTTCCCACATACACAGCCTGTGTTGCCCGCAGAGTTGGGACGGATTGCTGTTTCCCTGAGCATCAGAGAAGCAGTTGGCTTGCGTTCAGGGTCCAACTTGGATGTAACATCTGTTTCTTCCAACACCAGCATCCCTCCCCGCTCTGGGACACGCTCCCGCTGGGGGCCGCTCGCTGGAAAGAGTCTGGCTGAGGGACATCACGTGTCCTTCTCTCCCTCACCCCGGGGCTGAGGTCATTGAAAGGGACAGCTGGGTGCATGAAGGAGTGCCCGGGTGTCCTGGCCCCCCTCCCCTCCAGGGGGTGTTACTGAAATCTTTGGAGTGGAGCGTGTGATGTGACACGGCCGCAGTGCTGCGATGCAGGATTTTTACCGCATGGACATCCTTCTGAGAGACCGGGCAGTGACCGCACAGCTAACACACACCATCAAGGCAGAGCAGAGAGGCGGGACAAATGAGTGTGTCATTTTGAAACTATCCTTTAGTAATGTTTCCTTCCTGACACTCAATGGGCATTGATTTATTTGTATTTTGTTTTTAAAATATATTTTTATTGATTTCAGAGAGGAAGGGAGAGGGAGAGAGCGAGATAGAAACATCAATGATGAGGGAGAATCATTGATTGGCTGCTTCCTGCACACCCCCGACTGGGGATTGAGCCAGAAACCTGGGCATGTGCCCTTGGGACCCCTCAGTCCACAGGCTGACACTCTATCCACTGAGCCAAATCAGCCAGGGCAAGCATTGATTTATTTTATTTTATTTTTAAAAATATATTTTATTGATTTTTTACAGAGAGGAAGGGAGAAGGATAGAGTTAGAAACATCGATGAGAGAGAAACAGCTGCCTCCTGCACACCCCCTTGACTGTAATCGAACATGGGACCTTCAGTCCTCAGGCCGATGCTCTGTCCACTGAGCCAAAGTGGTCAGGGCAGGCATTGACTTATTAAGGGCCTACTATGTCCTAGGAGTTAGGGACACAGTGGTAACCCCAGTAAACCCAGTTTCTGTCTTTCGCTAACAAATGATCTGGTAGGCCCCTGAGAATTTGCCTTTGGTTGGGCAAGGATGGACGGACTAGGTGGTCATTACACCTATAGGAAACAAAATATTTGGTGCAGGAAATGCTATTTTTTTGTGTCTTGATTTGGGACAGTTTGATGAGAACGCTCCAGCTCACACACCCGCTGGCTGATACAGACCAGCCTCAGAGGTCAGTCGACTTCCTGCCTGATGTCAGCACGCTCTCCCCAGATCACTGTCGCCCTGGTTTCAGAGCTTGGCTCTTGTGCTGCTGATCTCTGGCCTCATCTGAATGCACAGCACCAGCCCCCGCTCACTCCAATTCCTCGTTCTCAGGATCGGCATAGAGTAGTGGTGGGGCGTGTGCCCATGTGACACAGAGAGAGAGTCAGCGAAGTCAGTTCCTGCACAGGAGAGTTTACTTTTGATGATGAACCCTTCATCTCTAACATGGGTCACACACCTGGAGAAGAGAGCAGAGGGACGGGGTCCTCAGTTGTGTATGTTCCTTTGGCTCTTTTGTTCTTGACCTGTTGACTTATCATGGGGCTTCCTTGTGTTGTGTCCTCTGCCCTGGCCTCTTATCTGAGGTATGCTTGATAATGTGCTGTCTTTCTTTTCTTTCTTTTTTAAAAAAATATATTTTATTGATTTTCCACAGAGAGGAAGGGAGAGGGACAGAGAGCCAGAAACACCGATGAGAGAGAAACATCAGTCAGCTGCCTCCTGCACACCCTCTCCTGGGGATGTGCCCGCAACCAGAGTACATGCCCTTGACCGGAATCGAACCTGGGACCCTTCAGTCCGCAGGCCGATGCTCTAGCCACTGAGCCAAACCAGCCAGGGCTCTTGCTGTCTTTCTTAATGAACACCTGGGGCCTCCAAATTTGGTAAAAGAAAGAGAACCTCACGGTGGGGTGAGGCAGTGGGACTGTCTTACCCTGATGTGGTCCCAGATTCTTGTGCTTTGTAAGATGGTACAGCTCAGGTATGCAAGGGCCTGCATAATTCACAGGATTAATATATTGTATCTTCTCAGTTAATATTTTTTGTCGATCAATGAAGAACCTTGTGTTTAAAATAAGCAATTGAAATAAGCATGGATAGCTTAAGGCATAAACGTAAGATTTGGCATATAATAGCAACTCAAACTTACATAAATTTTAAGTTAAAAAATTAGTTTTGAGGCAGACATCGAAAGGGAATACATTCACTCTTGTCTTTTGTAACAAGTGCTTTGGAGGAAGAGATTAAACAAGGCTTGAGGAATCCTGGCTCCTTGGTTGAGTTATTTGAGATATGTGGGAAGCATGCAATGCATGCTGGTCACCTGACCTCCCTGCTCCCTGCTTCCCTCCCTCAGGTATGCCCTGTGTTCTCTCTCACACTGAAGGTGCTCCACCCTGCATGTCACCCCTTTGGCTGGCATTGCTCCTGAGTTTCCTTGGACTTGCTTGAAGGGTGGTACCCCTGACCCTTCAGAATACTGAGGGTGAATAGTAGCCTGACTTTATGCATCAGAGGGGGAGGCATGTGCTTAGAGAGGGGCTAGGAATAAGCATTTCCTGTGCCAAATATTTGCTTTCCTATAGATTTAATGACCACCCAGCCAGTCCATTGTTGCCTAGACAAAGGCGAATCCTCAGGGATCTATCAGATCATCGTTGCAGAAAGTCAGGAATTGGGTCTACTATGGTCATCACTGTGTCCCTAACTTCTAGCACATAGTAGGCCCTCAATAAATGTACATCCATTGAATGGAGGGAAGGAAACATTATAGTATTATTATAGGACTAGAGGCCTGGTGCATGAAATTCGTGCATGGCGGTGAGGTGTCCCTCAGCCCAGCCTGCATCCTCTACAATCTGGGACCCCTCGAGGGATGTCCGACTGCCTGTCACAATCCAGGTTTGCTGGCTTCCAACTGCTCACCTGCCTGCCTTCCTGATTGCCCCTAACCACTTCTTCCTGCCAGCCTGATCATCTTCTAACCACTCCCCTGCCAGCCTGATTGATGTCTAATTGCTCCCCTGCCAGCTTGTTTGCCCCCAACTTCCCTCCTCTGCCAGCCTGGTCATCTCTAACTGCCCTCCCCTGCAGGCTTGATCTCCCCAATTGCCCTCCCTTGCAGGCCTGGTCCCTCCCAACTGCCCTCTCCTGCTGGCTGTCTTGTGGTGGCCATCTTGTGTCCTCATAGGGGCAGGATCTTTGACCATATGGGGGCAGCCATCTCGTGTGTTGGAGTGATGGTCCATCTGCATATTACTCTTTCATTAGATAGGATAGTTTCAAAATGACACATTCATGCTGTTCTCTCCTGGCACATAGCTGCACAGCGGAGTCCACATAACTGGAGAGGCTATCTGTCGTCCCAGTGGACCCCAGCAATGGAACAGGCTGGGGCTTGCTGGCTCCCATGCTGACCGGAGCTGAGTCTACTCTGGATACTTTCTGCTCCATCAAAGGCTCTGTCAAAAGCTGCAGGACGGCATTTGTTGCTCCAGCCTATCACTGTCCACTGCATGGGGCAGGCCATGCTCAGCATCTGTTCCTGACCTCATCTTGGACCTCCTCTTCTCCCCGCAAGGGAGGATGGACATCTGAGCCAAAGGAGCCGATGTCTTTCTAGTCCTGGGCTCCGGCTCCTACTCTCTCTGAGACAGGCTGTCAAACAGGTGTGGGTCCTTCTCTCTGAAGGCCTCGCTTGCAGGAGGAGAACTTGCCTCCTGCCCCATGTCTGGAAGAGGGATGGATAAGCTAGGTGTCAGCGTCGGGGACATGTCTGAGGGTGTCAGGGATGCTCTGATGCCCTCTCCGAAGAGCGGCTCGTGGGGTGAGGAGCCACGGCTTTGGAGCCAGACAATCTTCATCAGGACCTCACTTGGTCCCTCGCTCACTTTATAGCTGTGGTTGGGTTATTGACATTCCCGAGTCTCGTTTTCTGCATCTATAAAAGGATGGTGGTAATAATAACTCACCGTTAGTGGTGAGGAGGGAGTAGGATGATGTATGGAAAATGATGTATAGCAGCCATTTGTGGCTGCTGTTCTGGGTGTCCCACGCCCAGTGTTGGGTCCAGGGTGGCCCTTCTGAGAAGGTTCAAAATCACGTGATTTGGGTTCCTTGTCTCTGTTGAAACCACCTCCCCCTCCCCCCATTGCTGATCTTTCTTTAGGGCTTGAGAACGCAAACAAAGCACCTATCAGAAGGAATTCTCCATAAGATGTAACTTGCTCAGAGGTGATGTCGGCCTAAAGGGGAAACTTGAACTCAGGGGAATTTGTGTCTCTAAGAGACGTCTCTTAGATGGTGGGAGCGGGCCCCACAGTGTCTGAGAGGTGTCTCCCCCAAGCCCTCGCCTTCTCTGCAGTCCCATGTTCACTCCCTTCGACTGACCCTTGCGCTCTACTTTGCTCCGATTCATATTCAGCCGTGTGCTGTGGGCTGGGGCCGTGCTATCTGCCCGCCCCACAGAAGTCAGAGGCAACTGCTTTCACCCTTAACCCTCTCTAGCTTTTCATGGCGATTTCCATGAACGATCCCAGTTCTTATAGGAAAATACACTGAAAAACAGGACAGCTTTTTAATCTTTGCACCTCACTGATGGGTCGTCCAGGTTCCTCTTCAAGGAGATGGCAAATAGGCTAACATATTGACTGGAAACCGTTGCCTGAAGAACCTGAGTGTGGGAAAAGGTTCTGAGGTTGTCTGTTGTAGGTATTTCTATTTTTTCATGTCCAGCACGGCTAGAGAGTGGGTCCAGCTCCTGAGTAGGGACGCCTAGGAATTGAGAGATAAAAGAAAGAGACAAGACACAGAGATAGAAGGAAAAAGCTGGGACCCAGTGGGACCACCATCCTCTTCTGATGGAGAGACAGGGACAGGGACCCAGAGCCAAACCAGTGAGTTTATTTTATATCCCAAATATCAGGAAGTTTCACCAAAAGGTCAAGACAAAAGGAGATTATTTGCATTCTGGAGTAGGCCCTGAGCATTCCTGGTGGTAGGCTAGATTTAGATATCAAAACCACTTCCCCACACCACAGGCTGAAATGAAGGTCAGGCTGACAACACCCTTGCCCTTTTGGCAAGGCGTGTTCCCAGGGTGTGGCTTTTCCACTGGGTTCAACTGACAGTAATTGAAGAATGCCCATGTGCCTTCCCAGGGGGCCCTCTACAGTCTGTGTGAGATCAGAAGGAGTATTGCGCTTGACTAGTGATGTCTGCTGGAGGTGCAGGAAGGGAAGGGCAGCTCATGGCTACGTACTTGTCATGCCTTCCTCTAGCCACCGGTCAGTCCATGGTTTCTCTCTTCCCTGGCTCTTCCACTTGAGAGCAGTTGGGGAGTCAGAGGCGTCCTCCAGCGAGGCTTGCTCTGGTGAATGACGACTTAGCAGGGCTGAAGTGGAGCCAACTAACACTTTTCTTTGGTTTCCTGTAGATTTCATATTTGTCCTATACTGGATGTCTATTAACAGGAAAAATCGAGAGTTGTTAGGAAGTGAGGCCTTTGGGTCCTGAGGTCCATAAACAGCATCAGGATTTGGTCCATTGGAGACACTGCCCAGGACATTTTGCCTTTCCATCTCGGAAGGGCCTGGCGCTCGGGAACTGTCGGTGAAGAGATGAGTTGCATTCACAGGTCACTCGAGCGGCACAAAGCCAAGCCAGGAGCTGCCTCTAATCGTATTGCTGTTGTACCCACGCTGCCTTTGTTCTCCGTGCCTGCCTTTCCTGTAGCCTAATGGGGGAGTCACGTGTTCTGAGAGAGGCGGACATGAAGCCTGGAGAAAGTGGGTCACTTATATGGGGTTTTCGGTTATTCTTCTCCAGGGTTACTTCGGAACCCGTCTGAAAGCGTTCAGAGGAAAGCTCTTCTTGGAAAATAGACACCTGGCGGGTAGTGAGGCTTAGCTTTGCTCACTCAACTCTCCCTGTGGGAAAGTGGCTGGGCTCTGGGTAGTGAAAGTGGATGTCTTATTTACCCCCCATTCTCGCCCTTACCCCCTGATGTGGGAGCGGTGGGTGGGTGATCAAGTAAGTGTTTCCCTGGAACTAGGGAGAGACTGGCCAGCTCTGACCTCTGACCTCCTTTTGGTTCTGGTACTATTGGCATCTGTGTGGGTGGACACACAGCCTGGAGAAAATGGGTCACTTACATGGGGTTTCTGGTTATTCTTCTCCACTGTGTCTCCCACGAGGGCACTGTAGGCAGGGTTAGGTCACACCTTGGTTTTGAGAGTCTTCTGGGGAGATACTTTGAGAGAAAACATCTAAATGACTTGACAAATCTTGAGCATCTCTTGAGCATCCAGAGTACAATATGTATTTAGAAAGTTGGAGGAAAATAATTTTAAAAGGTATATTAATACTACCCAAGACAACTACAAAAGCATAACCCAATTACAGCAACACAAACCCCCATTGCCATTAGGTATCTCCTTATCTTTCCGGAGTGACTTACAAAAGGGAGGGGGGTTTAAAATTGTACTTTCAGGCCCTGCTGGGGTGGCCCAGTGGTTGAGTGTGAACCTGTGAACCAGGAGGTTGATTCCCGGTCAGGGCACATGCCCAGTTGTGGGCTTGATCCCCAGTGGGGGGCGTGCAGGGGCAGCCGATAATGATTCGCTCTCATCACTGGTGTTTCTCTCTCTCCCTCTCCCTTCTTCTGGGAAATAAATTAAAGAAGTATATAATATTTTCACTCTTAGGAATCTGATTTATTTTTCACTCTGATCCTGTCTGGAGGCTGGCTCATGAGTACCAGGACGTAGGTCTCCTCCTCCTTTCTGTGTTTCTCTGATTTGCCAGATGTAAAGGTTGGGATTATTCCACCACATGGGACAGGATTTCTTTCTTTCTATGACATTTTTGGGATGCAGATTTTGACCAGCCGATGGACATGCCTCCCTTGGCTGGGGGCCAGGGAAAGGCATGTCACACGCATGAAGGTGTGTCACACCATGGCAAAGGAAGGAACCGGAAGAGCGTCTCTCTGTGCCGCTGGAGACCAGCGCTAATGACCCTCGCTGTTGGGGAGGGGAGGGGACAATTCCATTTCCTAACGTCCTGTTTCATTTCTGGCCGGACGTGGAGATGCTAGAGTGATAGACGACCAAAGGAGGTCACAAAAATAGAATCCCCTAGGACAGTGGTCGGCAAACTCGGTCAGCAGAGCCAAATACCAACAGGACAACGATGGACATTTTTTTGGAGAGCCGCATTTTTTAAACTTAAAACTTCTTCTAACGCCACTTCTTCAAAAGAGACTTGCCCAGGCCGTGGTATTTTGTGGAAGAGCCACACACTCAAGGGGCCAAAGAGCCGCCTGTGGCTCAGGCGCCGCAGTTTGCCGACCACGGTCCTAGGAAAGAGAAGCCGCTGCAAGTGCTGACGCAGGCGCAGTTGTTAGTTCAGGGTGATTCTTTGCAGGAATCAAGTCAAGGAGCGAAGGGATGTTGTGACTGTGACTCAGATTACTGGAGCTCTGGCAGGAATGGCCACACCCCGGTGGCCTAGGACTGGGACCCGAGCAGACTTCTGGGGCCCGAGGGCCAGAGCATGGGAGCCTCTGGTTCTCGGGGAGCTGATGGTTTTGAACCTGTCCCTCACAGGGACATGCTTTTTTGTCCTTAGAGAGAGAGGGAGGGAGAGGGAGAGGGAGTGAACCGTCAGTGGGCTGCCTCCTGCATGCGCCCTGACTGGGGGTGGCACCCACAGCTTGGGCACGTGCCCTGACGGGGACAAACCTGAAACCTTCGGGCGTGTGGGCGATGCGCCAACCTGCCAGGCCACACCTGCCAGGGCATACGTTTGGTAAAAAAAATATTTTATTGATTTTTACAGAGCGGAAGGGAGAGGGAGAGAGAGTTAGAGACATCGATGAGAGAGAAACACCGATCAGCTGCCTCCTGCACACCCTCTACTGGGGATGTGCCCACAGCCAAGGTACGTGCCCTTGACTGGAATCGAACCTGGGACCCTTCAGTTATAGGCCGACGCTCTACCCACTGAGCCACACCGGTTAGGGCGGTATACGTTTTTAATAATTCTTCTAGCTGATTCATCTAGGCTCCCATCCCCGTTGAAAAACCCGTCGTCTCTGCTTGAGGAGGGATGCCTTACAACGTGGGCCAAGTCATCTTGCTGTCCACGGGTGACACGCGCCTGGAGCAGTCTGCCTCACAGTCTCACGTGTGAGCATCGGGACCGTGGTTCTGAGGAGCACTTCCCTGATAGCCAGGCTGGGCCGGGGCCCTCCTGGAGGGCCCCCCAGCCCCCAGTGTTCACGGTGACCGGTGGCTGGCTTTTCTGGATCCCAGAGCTCCCTGGCTGGGAGGCGGCAGAGGTGTGTGGGGTTGGACCAGAAAGAGCTTCTCAGTGCCTGGCCGTGACCTTGGGCCACACTCCGCTCCCCACCCTCACCCCGTGGGTCCCCCTCTGGGAGTGCGGACAGCGCCTCTGCTGCAGGCGCTTGTGGGAGAACTGGGGGTGGGGGGGGGATGGTGTGAGGACAGCACTGGGCACAGGGCCTGCCCCGCAGCGAGCGCAGCGCCTGTCCTTCCTTTTCTCCGTGTCCCTCCCGCTCCCCCCTTCCCACCGCGGTTAGAATTAGAACTGGAACGGAATCCAGCAGCCGAATCGGAGGCTCAGGGCCCGTTCCAAAGCCTCGGCCAGGCAGCCGGGACACTTTGTGATTTTTTAAATGTTGTTATTGATTTCAGAGAGGAAGGGAGAGGGAGCGAGAGACGGAAACATCGTGATGAGAGAGAATCATTGATGGGCTGCCTCCGGCACGCCCCACACTGGGACTCGAGCCCGCAAGCGGGGCCTGTGCCCATGGCTGGAATCGAACCCAGACCCCTTCAGTCCGCAGGCCAATGCTCTATCCACTGAGCCAAACTGGCTAGGGCAGCCGAAACCCTGTTTATGTTACTTTTAAAAAATGTATTTTGATTGATTTCAGAGAGGAAAGAAGAGGGAGAGAGAGAGATGGAAACATCAGTGATGGGAGAGAATTATGGCACACCCCACACCGGGGATTGGACCTGCTACCTCCGCATGCGCCCTGACCGGGAATCGAGCCCCGATCTGCTGGTCCACAGGTCGATGCCCTGACGCTGAGCCATGCCGGCAGGCGGAGTCCTGCTTCTATAGCTTTTCTGGAACATTTTGGAGCCGGCCACTCGCCGCATGTCTCCTGCTGGACAGCTGCTGGACAGCCAGAGCCCTCCTTAGCTGCTGGCCAGTCCTGCCCTGGCCATGCTGCCTTCAGGTCAGGCTCTGCCTCCGGAGACGCTGGGATAAGTGCCCCCCTTCCCTGCTCCCACCCCCTCCCCCGCTCCCACCTGCCAGAGGAACTCGCAGTCACCGTCCCCGCAAAGGGTCCCCTTTCCAGGCCAAACGGCCGATCCTCTGAACCAGCGTTTGCTAACTGGCGCCTGTGGGCTGCGTCCGCTCCGCAGATGTGTTTAGTTTGGCCTGGGGTGCGTGAAAAATACTGAATACATTGCCGACGTTTAAAAATCATGGCATTTCGCTGAAACGTCTGGAGCTCTGGCGTCTCTTACACTCAGAAGATCGGGATTTACAACCCCAGTTCTGGGCGAGACGGACGCACATTTGCGGATTGTGGGTTCCCCTTCTCTGTTCCAGAGCCCGGCCCCCACCCCTGAAGTCGCTATATCACCGTTTTTTTTTTTTAGGTCTTTCATTATTCTTATCTTTCTATTTGTGTTCCCAAAGTGTCACATGGTCGCATTGCTTAACAAGTTATTTTTATGATTATGAAAAGAATTGGAACGATAAAAATAGCGTAGGAAAGTCTGGACATTCCAGAGAAACAAAACAGAAAATGTATGTCAATAAGCCTGTTTAGCATTTTTTTAAAAAACACATATTTTTATTGATTTCAGAGAGGAAAAGAGAGGGAGGGAGAGATAGAAACATCAGTGCTGAGCGAGAATCACTGATCCGCTGCCTCCTGCACACCCCCTCCTGGGGACGGAGCCCGCAGCCCGGGCCTGGGCCCCGACCCGGCATGAACTGTGGCCTCCTGGGTCCTGGGTCGATGCTCAACCACTGAGCCACACAGGCCGGGCAGCGTGCTTAGCGTTTTTATCAGTTTCCTCCCAGTTCTTGTTTTTCTGCGCATATTGATGTGTTATGAGGCATGGGCCACACTGTAAGTAGCTTCATAGACTGCCTTTTCTTTATTTAAAGAAAAATCTTTATTATTGAATATATTACAGCCCTAACTGGTTTGGCTCAATGGATAGAGCGTCGGCCTGCAGACTCAAGGGTCCCAGGTTCTATTCTGGTCAAGGGCATGTACCTTGGCTGCGGGCACATATCCAGTAGGGAGTGTGCAAGAGGCAGCTGATCGATGTTTCTCTCTCATTGATGTTTCTAGCCCTCTATCCCTCTCCCTGTAAAAAATCAATAAAATATATTTAAAAAAAGAGAAAGTATTACATATGTCTCCCTTCTCCCCCCATAGACCCCTTCTAGCCCATTCCCACTCCTCCCCGCCAGGCCTCACCCCCCTAATGTCTGTGTCCATGGGTTATGCATATGTGCATACAAGGTCTTTGGTTGATCTCTTCCACTCACCCCTGCCTTTCCTCTGAGATTCGACAATAGGCTGCTTTTTCTACATTTTCCACATCTCATTAAACTCCTTTGGAAGATCAATTTTAGAAATTATTCCATTTACTTTATTGTAACTTTTTTTATTGTGGTGAAAATACCGTTTTGATCATTTTCAGTGTACAGTTCAGTGGCAGGTGGTGTAGTTACAGTGTTGTTCAACCAGCACCACCATCTAGTTCCAGAACATTTCATCACCCCAAAGGAACCCCGTGTGCATCAAGCAGTCACATCCTACCCCCTCTTCCTCCCAGGCCCTGGCCACGCTAACGTGCTTGCTGCCTAGCTAGCTCACGCGAATGGAGTCCTACCCGCAGCGTCTTGGCCAAGGCCACGGCTTCCTTTGCTCAGCGTGTCTGCAGGGCTTCCCCGTGTGGCAGTGTCTGTCACTGTGCTCGTCCTTCCTGGGGCGGAGTGACATTGCGTTGTGTGACGATGCCACGTTTTGTCGATCTGTCCATCAGCGGATGGACAGTTGGGCGGCTTCCACTTTCTGGCCACTGGAATGTGCTGCTGTGAGCATTTGTGTCCCAGCGTTCGCTGGCCACCCATTTTCCATTGTTGGGGTAGATGCCTGGGAGTGGGATTTCTGGGTGACGTGGTGATTCGGTGGGTGAGTTATTGTGGAACTGCCAAATGACCTGTTTTTTTTAATAGTGGCTCTACCATTTCATACTCCCGCGAGCAACATTCCGGGTCCTCCACATTCCCCTGCTGTCTGTCTTGGTTTGGTTTAGCTGTCCGAGCGTGTCGGAAGCCGTGTCTCATTGTGGCCTGGGTTTGAATTTTTCTCATGTCTAATCCTGTTGAGCATCTTTTCGTGTGCCTGTTGGGCATGTGCACGTCTTTTGGGGGCATTTATGCATCATAACGTTTAATAGTTTCCCTGACTTTGGCATTAGTTTCTCTCCACTTTTTGCTATCGTGAATATTTTTCTCATGAGCATCTCTATGCAAAAGTTGTCTGAATGTCTGGATATTTCTGTGGGACAGCTTCCTTGAGGTGGGGCCACGGGGTCAGAGTGCACTCTCTGAGGTGTCCATGTGCAGGTCAGATGGACACCGCATGGTGGAGGAGGGCGTTCTGGTTGCTTGGAAAGCCTTCTCGGCACCTCTGTTAGGATTCCCATCTCTGACTTACTGCACTAGCCCAGCGGTCGGCAAACTCATTAGTCAGCAGAGCCAGACATCAACAGGACAACGATTGAAATTTCTTTTGAGAGCCAAGTTTTTTAAACTTTAAACTTCTTCTAATGCCACTTCTTCAAAATAGACTCGCCCAGGCCCTGGTATTTTGTGGAAGAGCCACACTCCAGGGGCCAAAGAGCCACATGTGGCTCGAGGGCGGCAGTTTGCCGACCACAGTGCTAGGCTCACTGGCGGGGGACCCGCTTTCCCAGTGATTCTGATTTGCAAACCAGCTGTGAGTTGTTAATCAAGTGTCCTCCGCAGCCCACCCGGCGTGGCCCAGTGGTCGAGCAGCGACCTATGTATGACCAGGAGGTCACAGGTTGATTCCGGCGGGGGCACAGGCCTGGGTTGCGGGCTTGATCCCCAGTGTGGAGCGTGTAGGAGGCAGCCCATTAATCATTCTCTCTCATCATTGATATTTCTCTCCCTCCCTGAAATCAATACAAATATACTGAAAAAAAAAAAAAAAAAAAAAAAAGAAGCCGCATTCACTGTCCCGATACTCTGACCGGTTCTGGGCAGATGGGCCCTGCTGCTTCCAGCGGTGTGGGGGGGCCCTGTGTCCTCACAGCCTGAGCTCGCTGTCGCTTGGACCCCTCCTTTGGTTTCCGCTCAGACTCCGGTCTTCCCCTTTGTGTTCTTGGGGAGCTGATTGCTTTGAACCCACAATCTTTCTGGTGAGGAAGCAGCTTCTGTTGGCTCTGTGACGTGCCCTGGTTATGTAACCCCTACTCCCTGGCTCAAGCCAACCCTGATCTCCTGGCTCCCAGATAAGTCCTTCCACTTCCCTCATGGCCTTGCCTTGACATTGCTGACTGGTCCTGATTGAAGAGGGGAAACACAGTCGCACATGCCCAAGGTCCTCAGAGGACCCTAAAGGAGGGCCAGGCCTTGACACGCTCTGACAGGCCCGGCTCTGTCCCTGGGAGAGGTGAGGGCAGCCAGAGGTCCCCTTAGCTGGGACAACGGGACCAAGATCTCAGAGGAGCCGTGATCACATGGTGCATTGTAGACACTGGAATGCTGGGTGTTTTGCTGGGTGACAGTTGCCCAGGGTTTTGATGTTAGGTGTGTAGTGGAGAGTCTCCAATCTGGATTTAACTTGCAAATATACAAATGGGGTCTCCGCCCTGCTGAGAGCTAATTCAGGGGAGGCTGCTGGGAAGGGGGAGCCCTCTCAGTTGGGGTCACGGCCACAGAGGCTTCCGGCCCAGCTGCCTCCCGACACCCACTCTCAGGCCTTCGTTGCCTATGTGGTTGGGCTGGGCAACGAGTTCAAGGACTTTATTTTTTCTTTTATTCCTTACTGCTAACTAGAAACACCCAGCAAATTAGGTTTAAATTTTTTAGTTTTTAATACATATATTTTTTATTTCAGAGAGGAAGGGGGAGGAATAGAGAAATAGAAACATCAATGATGAGAGAGAATCATTGATCGGCTGCCTCCTGCACGCCCCCCCACTGGGGATGGAGGCCACACCCCGGGCCTGTGCCCTTGAGTGGGAATTGAACCGTGACCTCCTGGTTCACAGGTCAACGCTCAACCCCTGAGTCATGCCACATTAGATTTTATTTAAGCTCGGTAATTCCCTCTCCTTATTAAAAGGTCCTATTTTCTGCAGTATGACTGTCAAGATTATGTCTTTCAACTTGGCCTCCAAGTTCACATCTTCTGAGTAAATCTTGTTTTGCTCAAGTTTAAAAAATATGTTGCAAGCTAATTTTAGACTGGGAGGAAAAATGAAAAGAGAGAGAGAGAGAGAGAGAGAGAGAGAGAGAGAGAGAGAGAGAGAGAGAATCACAGATTTCCCAGAGGCGCCCCTTCAGTTAAAAATGACATGCAACTTTCAAATCTTAAGTCTTTGAGATAAAAGGCACGTTAATTTGCATATGCCTGACTCATTTTCAGAGCTTTCTCACAGAGTTACGTATATTCGGTACCAAGGCATAAATACGCCTGACATACACACCCAGCTCTCAGCTCTTCTTTCCAAATATGAGAAAGTTTAAGACATGATGTTGATGTATTTTATACTTAAATGGACTTGGTAAGTGGAATACACAGCATTGCAACATAGAGGTCAGCACTAGTTTACCATATACCAGCTAGTTTATTAATACCAACCTTTTTATTTTTTGTGAATCAGCACCTGGGGATATTTTTCCATTGATTTTAGAGAGAGTGGAAGGGATGGGAGAGAGACACAGAGAGAAATATCGATGTGAGAGAGACACATTGGATTGGTTGCCTCCTGCATGTCCTAGATACGTGCCCTTGATTGAAATTTAACCCTTGACCAGAATCGAACCTGGACCCTTCAGTCTGCGGCTGGCACTTTGTCTACTGAGCCAAACCAGCTAGGACTCAATACCAGCCTTTTTCACAGAGTTTTTGATTCTCAGAAGAACTCAGGTTTTTTGTTTTGCTTTAAATTACAAGCATTTCAACTTCATTATTACTTTCTTCATGTTGTTTATGTAATTTTCCAGATGAGTAGGAACAGTTTAAATGACTTTGTTTACATGAAGAACTATTTGACATTGAAACTGAGACTCAGAACAGTTGGACATTGAAACTGACACTCAAACTTTTTTTGCTCTTATACGTTTGTTTTCAGTATGCAGAGGCAAGATATTTTTGAAGAAAAGAAACAGGGGGAAGTGATTGATATAGAGGCAGGGTGACCTCGAACAAGCTGTCAAGCTACAGGGGGAAGGCTGGGGTGGATGTGAGGCGGATACTGGGGGAGATCAACCGAAGGACTTGTATGCATGCATATGAGCATAACCAATGAATGAAAGACTCTGGGGCGGGGAGGGAGGCAGGTGGGGACATGTGCTGGGGGGTAAGGGAGGCTGGGGGGAGGATATTGGGGAGGGTAGGAAAACATATGTACTACTATTAAATATAAGTTATATTGTAAATAAAATTAAAAAAATAAATGACTTTGTTTAATGGGTACAGAGAAAGGTAATACCTGTGTGTGTGTGTTTTCGGGGGCGGGGGGGGGGGAGAGGAGGTCAGGGTGGAAACAGGAAAGGTAGGGAGGGAAGAGATTTGGGCAGTATGTTCACGCATATCGGGCTGGAAGTAGTGCATTGTATTTTATTCTTATTTTAATTAGCGTGTAGTTGACATACAGCATCACGTTAGTTTCAGGCATACAGCACAGTGATTTGACGTTTAGATACCCTACAAAGCGACCCCCACAAGAAGCCTGGTTACCATCTGTCCGTCCAGGGTCGTTAGGATCTTACTGATGACGCTCCCTGTGTGTGCATTGCTTTCCCATGCCTTTGGAAGGAGTGCATGTTCTTTCTTTCTTTTTTTTAAAAAAAATATATTTTTATTGATTCAGAGAGGAAGGGAGAGGGAGAGAGAGAGAAACATCAGTGATGAGAGAGAATCACTGACTGGCTGCCTCCTAAGCCTGAAGCCCAGGCATGTGCCCTGTACTGGAATCGAACCTGGGACCCTTCAGTGGCTCTATCTACTGAGCCACACCAGCTAGGGCGAAGGAGTGCATCTTCCATCAGTGCCGTGTGTGCTCTGTGGCCGCTCAGCTTAGGACTCTGTCTTTAGCAGAGGCGGGGCGGGGAGGGGAGGGGGGCTGTTTGAGGCGGGGCGGGGGGGGAGGGGGGCTGTTTGAGGCAGGGGTTGTTTGAGGCGGGGCGGGGAGGGGAGGGGGGCTGTTTGAGGCGGTGGGGAGGGGGGCTGTTTGAGGCGTGGGGAGGGGGGCTGTTTAGAAGTGCAGCGATGTGGACAAGCGCTGCGTGCTGTCACATGTCTGAGGTCACTGCGGGCCCTGGCTCACTTGGCATCAAAATGCGAGTTTCCCTCTTCGATCTCGTCTCTTCCCAGTCCCGTCTTCTCCGCAGACATCATGGGCCTCCCGGTCTCCCGCCCCCCCTTTCCTGAAGCGGGGGAGGCCCCTGAAAGGCCAGGGCTGAAGGGACCCCTAGGCTCTCTCCCATCGTCCTGGTGTTGAAGGGAAGCCCGGGGAGCGCGCTCAGTGCCGCCCCGCAGTGTGCTGGTTCTCGTGGGGGAGGGAGGCTTACTTCCCAGCTGTGTGTGGCTCTCTTCGGGGAAGGGCCTGTGCCGCTCCTGTCTTCGTATGTTTCATAAAAACAGTGCGTGGTAGGGACTCAGACCGTGCCTTCGGCGGGGGTGGGGGTGGTGGAGGGAGGGCGGGGGCGTGCTGAGAGGTGCTCTGACCCAGGATGGAGACCGACAGGCTGGTTCAGCCCAGACTAGGAGCAGCCTGAGGGCCCGTCCAGAGGGGAATACTTGGCTGGATTGTGATCATTCCATATGATGCAGCATCACATAGCTAGTGAGGGGGGAGTTAATCCTGCAGCTACTGACCTGGGGGATGTCCTCAGTATATTCCTGTTCTGGCAAATAACGAGAAAGAACGATAGTAAAAGCCAACTTTGGTAATAACGGTATAGCTTCCTATATCCGTGTCTGTATTCCTATAGTGCCGGAAACCGATCATTGTCTCACTAATAGAAAGATGTGGACAGGAAGCCCGGAAGGCTGGTCAACAACCTTAATTGCTCTGAAAGGTCAGAGCTAAACCATTATTAGGTGAAGCAGCCTCCACCTCTGTTTGTCTGACATAAATTTCTGATAATTGGAATTTCTTGCCTAAAGGCTATGGGTGTATCCCATAGTCTCCATAAAAGGGATAGCTAGGCCAGAGCGGTGTGTGGTCCTCCAACTAGAGTTGGGCTCCCTCCTGGCCCCCCAATATTCCCAAATTCATACTGCCCTAGTCTCTTTCATTTGTGTGCAGCCTTCTCCAGAACCCGAACCCTGACCGGAACCCTGAACCACGGAGGACGTGAAAGGGGTTCCTACACTATAGATCAGCAAGAGCCCGGGGAAAGACATGTCAGGGAACTCACCAGCCTGTGAACAGTGGTGGTGGGGAAGGCGACCTTTTCCTTACCCCGTCCTCTGCACTGTTGCGACAGGGGAAGATGAAACACCAGCAAGAGAAGAATAAACGCAGGAGGTTCTCACGCACCAGGAAGGCCCTTTCTAGCTTTCGAGCTGTGCGTGATTAAAAAAGTCAGGTGGCCCTCTGATGAACTTTTGGAATTAGGAACTAAAGAGACCGTTAACCTTGGGAGAGGGTTTTTTTGTTTGTTTGTTTCAGCCACAAAGGTACGTTCATATTCTCCTTTCTCACGACCCGAAGGTACGTTTTCTTTTCATCAAAACCTGAGCCGTGAAGGCAGCAGCCAACCGAAAGCCTGGCCCCCCGTGTTGCGGTGGGGCTGCGGGGAGAGCAGGTTGACAGATGCAGGATGCTTGCTCACTTCAGAGCCCAGGGACTTCCTGTCCTGGTGCTGACAGAACACGGTGCAACCCGGGCCTTGCCTAAGTGGGAAAGTCAAGAGCGCAAGGGCTGCAGGGCTTCCGGTGCACCCTCTCCTACCCCCCTCTCTTCCTCCCCCCCCGCCCCCCACCTGGGCTGCTGGCTGGCAGCTCAGCTCCAGGGCCCGTGCGCCCCACAGAGGAAGTTGTGAGTGTCTTTCTGAACGCAGGCAGCGTGCCTGAGCCCGCTGGCTCTAGGTGCTTGAAGATGAATATGTGTAGAGGGCCAGCCCCCAGGGAAGGCACCTGAGCATTTTTTAAAATCAGTGTTAGCTGAAGCCAAGTCTTAGAAACACATCCACCAAAAGGGTTGGATGTGTTACTCAGTACTGACTTTAACTTGCTTCAGGTGTGTGTGTGGGGGAGGGCTTTTGAGATGTAGATTCAGCAGAGCCCGGGAATGAGGGAATGAGTGGGGCCTGGGCCCCCTTAAGCTCCTTTGATTTTAAGTCTTTTCATGTGAAACCCCTTTCTGTTTTACTATATATAAACATGCTGAATTTGGGTTGGAATTCCCTGTCTCTCCATCAGAGAGCAGAGATTCCACCCAGCCCCAGCTTTATTTTTGACTTCTGTGTCATCTATTTCCCATTATTTCTCAATCCCCAGCCCCTCTACTCAGTAACTGGACCCTACTTCTCTCTGCACGCTGGTTGTGGAGAAGAGAGGAAAAACCCCAATAGATATGGTTCATTTACCTTTAAAAATATGTATTTATATTGATTTCAGAGAGAGGGAAGGAGAGGGAGAGAAAGAAACATCAATGATGTTCGAAAATCATTGATCAGCTGCCTCTTGCACGCCCCACACTGGGGATTGAGCCTGTAACCCAGGCATATGCCCTGACTGGGAATCGAACCGTGACCTCCTGGTTCCTAGGTCGAAGCTCAATCCCTGAGCCACGCCGGCCGGGCGAAGTTCATTTACCTTTTAGAACTTGGGCACGACAAGAATGTGCTTCCTCACAGCTGATAGACGCTCTGTCCCCAGGGCCTCCTCTCACCGGACTGATGTTTCGATCTCCTGACTTGTTGTGTTGCTCTCGTCCTTTCTTACAGCTCATCACACAGTCCATTTTCAGAGCCATTGTTCTGTCTTCCTTTTTATTATTATTATTATTGATTTCAGAAAGGAAGGGCGAGAGAGAGAGAGAGAGAGAGAGAGAGAGAGAGAGAGAGAGAGAGAGGAACATCAATGATGAGAGAGAATCATTGATCGGCTGCCTCCTGCACGCCCCCAACTGGGGATCAAGCCTGCAACCTGGGCATGTGCTCTTTACCAGAATTGAACCCGGGACCCTTCTGAGCCAAACTGGCCAGGACCAGAGTGATTGTCCTAAAGCACAATTCTAGGGTCACTTCCCTGCTCAAAAGCCTTGCCCAGCTCCCAGGTTCCAGAGAGGAGAGTCCACATTTCTTCACTTGGCCTTCAAAGCCTTCTGCTCTCTGATCCCCGTCTACCGTATTTTCCTGCGTATAAGACGACTGAGCGTATAAGATGACCCCCAACTTTTCTGGTTAAAATATAGAGTTTGGGATATACTCGACATGCTGTTTGTTTTCTAAGCTGTCAACCAAACTGGAACTGATGATGATAGAAGGAAGATGACAAACAATAGAGAGAGAGAGAGCAAGTGCCGGGCAAGTCCCTGGCGAGTTAGCAATGCCCATCATAACTGCAAGCTACGGTATTTTTACACCCAGCGTGTAAGACGACTCCCAACTTTTGAGAAGATTTTCCTGGGTTAAAAAGTCATCTTATACGCCGGAAAATACGGTACTCCTCAGCCCACCTCCCTTCTCTGACGCTCCAGCCCAAAGACGCGATTCCCTGGGCATGTTCTGTCTCCCCAGCTTCTGCTCACACACCTCCCATTTCATCCCTCTCCACCCATTTAACTCTCTCCGCTCTTCAGTATCCAGAGCAAACGCCGCCTCTGCAGGAAGCCACTCGGGATTTCACTTCTACTCCCTGTGCTTCCCCCGGGGTGTCTTCCTGACTCTCAGGTTGTGTGAACTCCCTACTTCTCCTGCCCCTCAGTGACCCCATCAGGGGAGTGACTGCCTAGGACATCCGTGTCTCCGTTTCTGATGCTGAGAACATTCCTCCCATGCGGTCCGTCTCTGTTGGGCTGTATTGAAGACGGTTATCTGAAATGTACCAGATTCGTTTCTTAAAAACATGTTTTTCATCTCTCGGTGGGACGGGGTGCTGGCAGAGAGAAAGGAAATCTGAGCTGAGTTGGCGTCTCTGTAAGGAAATACGACGTGACCGTTCTTGTTTGCAAGTTTTCCCGTTTTCTGTTATCTGCTGTGTTTCAGCCTCTTGGACTCCTCTCTCCCTGCCCCCTTATCGCTTCCTGCTGACCTCTGTCACCGGTCGCCCTGGCCTTGGCATTGGGTTTTGGAAATGGAGAAGGGGGTCCCTGATCTATTTGCATCCCCGTGACTTTTTAAAAATGTATGTTTTATTGATTTTTCACGCAGAGGAAGGGAGAGGGACAGAGAGTTGGAACATCGATGAGAGAAACATTGATCAGCTGCCTCCTGCACACCCCCTATTGGGGATGTGCCCATAACTAAGGTACATGCCCTTGACCGGAATCGAACCTGGGACCCTTCAGTCCGAAGGCCGATGCTCTATCCACTGAGCCAAACCGGCTAGGGCGTGACTTTCTTATTTTGGGGGGGCAGCAGGAGACCCTCCACACATCCAGGCAGGGAGATGACTTGAGGTCCTGGTCACCCCCCCCCCCCCACACACACACACACTTTTCATGGGAGAGTGGCTTGAACAGCCCGAGCCGAAAGGTGCCCAATCCCCCACCGGCTCCCTGTGAGAGGTGCTGGGAGGTGACTTCTATCTCCTTTTGCAAAGAATATGTAAGAACACAGAGAAAAAGACCTAGAGAAAGGAAGGAGGAGGGTTAAAAGAAAACCATCGTGGTCTTTGGAAAGACTCGCTTGAGCAAAAAGTGGCTTCCTGGTGTTTCGAAAGAATCCGGGTTCTCACAAATGTCAGACACACCCCGTGCGGAGTTCGCCTCAATCAGGAGTGACTCCATATGGCGGGTTCATGCACCTGTCTCGTATGGCCTTCCACCCTCCACCTTCGGATGGAGGCCTTTCTGTCTGCACACCAATTTTGTGGTTGTTTTTTAAAATTTTTACAGATTCTTATTGATTTCAGAGAGGAAGGGAGAGGGAGAGAGAGACACACACACCAATGATCGGCTGCCTCCTGCACGCCCCACACTGGGGATCAAACCCACAACCCGGCATGTGCCCTCGACCGGAATCGAACCCGGGACCCTTCAGTCCGCAGGCCGACGCTCTATCCACTGAGCCACACCGGCTAGGGTTGAGGTTGTTTTGAAAGGACGCTGGAATTGCCCGAGTTAGCTTCCAACTTCGGAGGTTCTCAAAAATCATAATTACTGTTGACCATAAGAAATTATTACTGCACTTAGAGATGGTTTTCTATTATATTTGTTCTTTAGGAACGCTATTTTATTTGTGCCCTTGGTAAGGTAAAGGATGTACTTACTGGGCATCAGTAAGTCATGGAACCAAGGACCCCTTTCTGAAGTGAACAGACCAAATGAACGACTCTGCGTTCACTTACACCCCGAACGTCCCCTTCCGGGCATGGACGCAGAGCCTCCCCCATAAAGGTCGCCGGAATAGCTCACGTCGGCGAACATGATTAACTCGCCTTTCCTACCCGACACCGCACGCATTCAGATGCCATAGGATAGTTACACAAAGAAGGAAGGGAACCCGAGGAAAAGCCTCTCAGCGGTTTTTCAGAACAGGGAGCTGCTGCGGACGTGCATGGTTCTTTCGTTTCACTCAGCCACACGGGCTTACACGTTCTGGGTGAATTCGCCCCTGGGGTGCTCCGCGCTCTTGGTTAACTGGACTTTCCTTGAGAGTCCGCTCCCGATCACCGCGTCACGAACTTGGCGCCACGCAGACCTGACCTCAGCCCGTTGGAAGCAGACGGAGCGAACGGAGATGCGGAGAGCTGGCGGCGCCGGCTTTGCTTCCCTCTGGGTGGACCTGGGTCATTTTTGAAATGCTGCGGCTTAAATTCAATGACCCAGTGACAAGGCTGACCCATCAGAGGCTGGGGGAGCCGGGGAGAGGGTGATGGACGAGGGCCAGGAGCGAAAGGAAGTAACCTCCGTTTCACCTGGAAACATTGCTGTCTGGGGGCAGGAGGTCTGAGCTCTATATAAAGAGGGGAGGAAGGCGGCCGAGTCACTGATCCCAGCTTGCATCCAGGAATAGCGCAACATCAAAGGGCTGAAAGCAGTATCTGCTGCTCTCACTACCTATATCTCTGTGAGGAGCAATCAGGGAACTCGCAGTGCCGTCGACCTGTGAGCCAGGAGGTCAGGGTTCGATTCCCGGTCAGGGCACATGTCCGGTTGTGGGCTTGATCCCCAGTGTGGGGCGTGCAGGAGGCAGCAGATCCATGATTCTCTCTCATCATGGATGTTTCTGTCTCTCCCTCCCTCTCCCCTTTTATCTGAAATCAGTGGGAATATATTTTAAAAATAACGGGGATGGGAGAGTTCTTGGCTGACGCCCTAGGCCGTGGCCGTAGTCTCCTACAGGTTCTCCGGCTGCCTCAGCCCCTCAGGAGTCAGCACGCACCGAGGTGGTGTCGATGTTTGCATGAACTCTTGCTCAAGAGCCCGGTTCCTATGTGCCCAGAGGGGTGGGTTAAATTCCTCCTGCTACTCAGTGCTCTCCCCACCTGGTTATTTACTTTTCTAACCTCTTCATCGACTTTTCTCCAACAGGGAAGGCTTATTCTTCTCATTCTTCCAAATCCACTCTAACACCTGCCTTCATCGAGCTCCCTACTTAGATGGTCATTGTTTGTTTCCTAACTTTGGTAAGATTGTTTTATTGTGAAAGGACGCGCATCTTCCTCAAACTGGATAATTGGTCCTTAAATAACTATAGCCCATGCCTATGTGTTAGTCTCATTTTTGAAAAGGTTAGATAATAAATTATTTTTTTTCACTTTCTGACCGAATAGAGTTATCTACACTAATAAAAGAGAAACATGCAAATTGACCATCTCTCTGCTATAGCCACCAGCCAATCAGGAGCAAGTATGCAAATTTACCCAACAAAGATGACAGTTAATTTGCATATGCAGGCACAGAGCAAAGATTGATAGCATAGAAGAGAGCCAAGCGCTGCAGAAAGGAGGAGGTGGTGGAGAAGGGAGCAAGGCAGCGGAGAAGGGAGGGAGTGAGGCAGTGGAAACATGAGGAGGCAAGGCAGTGGAGACAGCAGGGAGTGAGGCAGTGGAGAGGGGAAGGAGCGAGGTAGCGGAGATGGGAGCGAAGCCCTGAGGCGGGCTTCACTCCCTTCTCTGCCTCGCTCAGGCCACGGGAAGCCCCATTCTTGCAGGAATCTTCCTGCAACGGGCCTCTAGTCCTATATACTAGAAGGCTAATATGCAAATCAACCAAATGGTGGAGCAATTGGTCGGTATGATTTGCACTGACCGCCAGGGGCAGACGCTGAACCACAGGAGCTACACCTTGGTGGTCAGTGCGCTCCCACAGGGGGAGTACCACTCAGCCAGAAGCCGGGCTCATGGCTGGTGAGTGCAGCAGCTCCTGCCTCCACAGAGCACTAAGGACCCCTCGGGGGATGTCTGACTGCTGGCTTAGGCCTGCTCCCATGGGGAACTAGGCTTAACCTGGCAGTCTGACATCCCCCTAGGGATCCTGGCCTGGCTGAGAGGACCCCCTCCCCCTCCAGTGCATAAATGTCATGCACCAGGCCTCAAGTTTTTTCATAATGTTTAAAGAGTTAATGGATAGCTACAGGTAGGGAGGACATTACTGATACTTGGGAATTTATTTTATTTTTCTGTTATTAATAATAACGGGAAGTAACTGGAAATGTTACAGACATTTGCTCTGCAGTGTAGTTCGTAGGAGGCACTTCCAGAATGGGGTCCTGCATTAAAAATGCTCGTGAGGACGCCGCATGTTCTGTACAGCTCGTAAGGGACACAGATTTAGATATCATGGTCATCATCATCTCCCTGCGCTGGAGGGACCGGCTCCCAAGTAGCGAGTGATCTATATTCAGGAAGCACGCCACGGTACGCCCTCCGCAGATCACACAGGGACCCACGTGATAGAGCGAACAAGCTTTGCCTGTTAAATTCAGTGGCTTGAACAAATTTTTATTACCCTTTTGTAAAAATGCGAGCTCTGCCTCATCCCAAACCCGGTTGTGACTTAATGAAGTGTTTCGGCACGGTCAGAGTGGCCGGCGGTTTCATACGGCGGGATTATCGCTGCGTCAGCTGTGAGCGACTAACGGCGCGCCCGGCCCGCGCTCATGCACACGGTGCTCGGCATGCTCAAGTATGGACAGATGTTTCGGAACATCATTTTCCCTCTTGGCTATCGGTTGATTCCCAGCACCCACTCCCGATTCGAATGCAAGATGTTTTCTTTGACACTTGGAGTCTTTAACGACCCGGTCACTGGGTAAAAGACGAGCAGCGTGGCAGGAATTTGGCACGTGTGGCGGGGGCGTCTGCTTGGACCGCTCGCCTCTGGCGGTGGTTGCGGATGCTCCGTGACAGCCTCCGTCACTCTGCTCACTGTCCGGAGCCGACGGATCGGTAAAGAGCACGCCGCTCTGGCAAAGGGATCGCGAAGTGCTCCGTACAAGGTTTCAGCAAAAAATCAAATTGATGGTTCTGTTAGGGGATTTGGGAGGAGGGACCCAGGGCCTAATGGCTGGTTGGCGTGGATGCGCTATACAGGCGGGCCTCTCTCTGTAAAACCCACGATGGACTTTACTCTTCAACTGCTGGATGCGCGTGGCCGGCATGGCTCAGTGGCTGAGCGTCTGCCTATGAACCGGGGGTCACAGTTCGATTCCCGAGGAGGGCATGTGCTTGGGTTACAGGCTTGATCTCCAGTATGGGGTGTGCAGGAGGCAGCTGATCAATGATTCTCCCTCATCATTGATATTTCTAGCTCTCTCTCCCTCTCCCTTCCTCTCTGAAATACATACACACACACACACACACTAATAAAAGTCTAGGTGGCCCTCGTGTGCGACGTCATCACAAGATGGCCGCCACAAAGATGGCCACATGCACAGTGGAGGTGGGGCCCGGCAGCCACTCCATGCAGTGAGGCCTGGGGGTCCCATGGTTCTGTGTGGCACAGAGGAGGCCGGTCCTGGCAGAGGAGGCAGGTCGTGGCAGGGGAGGGAAGTTAGGGTTGATCAGGCTGGCAGGGGAGCAGTTAAGCATCAATCAGGCCAGCAGGGGAGTGGTGAGGGGGCAATCAGGCAGGCAGGCAAGCGAGCGGTTAGGAGCCAGCAGTCCTGGATTGTGAGAGGGATGTCCGACTATCCCTCGAGGGGTCCCAGATTGGAGAGAGGGTGCAGGCTGGGCTGAGGGACAGCCCCCTCTTCTCCATGCATGAATTTTGTGCACCAGGCCACTAGTACATACATACATACATACATACATACCTGTCAGATGCACTTTTAATAAGTGGAATTGAGGGGATGATTGGATCAGGTTTTGCAATGATGAGAATGACGCCGGGGCCCTCAGGGATCTGAGGAAAGTGTTTCTTTGGGTCTGTCCAGAGCCAGTGTGTTTACTTACACTAGGACCCTCTCAGGAGCTGAGTTCTTTTGTGTCTGAATACAGTGCACCCTCCAGTCACCTTAATTTTCTTAAGGGCACAACCTGAGCTTTCACTCCCATCTCCCAGGTGACAGATTACCGCCTTGCTCCCCCTAGTGGAACTGTGACTCTACTGCAGAATTGGGGAACACTGTGTCCGTAGGTGCTTGCTTCAGCATCTGATTTGTGGAAATCGGGTGTCTTCTCCATTTGCTCTCAAAGACTGAGGTTAAAATTGAGAAACGTTGCATTATATGGCCGAGGGGGGGATGGGCACAGAGACACTGGTATTTTGGGGACACATTTCCAGTTTCCAGTGGTAGCAAGGCTAGCCACGTCCTTCATAGTGGCCGCCAACTTCAGAGGACTCCTCCGCTCTGCCCTTCCCCGTCAGAGAGGGGTCAGATGTCACCAGCTGTGCAGACAGTCCCTCCGGGAGCTGCCTGCCAGCGCTCCTGGCAAAGAGGGTCGTGCGGATAGTGGGTGAGGTTGGGAACGGACAGGTCCCGTCTGAAGGCCGATGCCCACCTGCGCCATTGGGGAGGCAGGCACCTCTGAGTCTACCTGAGGGGCTGGGACAGTACCCACAGCACCCGGCCCCCACTGCCAGCTCACAGGCCAAGGCCGTTCTCCTAAGAGAAGCTGAACTTCCTGCAGACCTCTCTTAAGAGTGTGCATTTCTTCTTCTTCTTTTTTAAAAATATATTTTATTGATTTTTTACAGAGAGGAAGGGAGAGGGATAGAAAGAAAGTCAGAAACATCGATGAGAGAGAAACATAGATCAGCTGCTTCTTGCACGCCCCCTACTGGGGATGTGCCCACAACCAAGGTACATGCCCTTGCCGGAATCAAACCCGGGACCTTTCAGTCCACAGGCCGACGCTCTACCCACTGAGCCACACCGGTTTTGGGCCCTATGTCTCTTTATAAAAGTATATTTTTATTGATTTCAGAGAGGAAGGACGAGGGAGGGAGAGATAGAAACATCAATAATGAGAGAGTATCATAGGTCGACTGCCTCCTGCACACCTCCTAGTGGGGATCCAGCTTGCAACCCGGGCTGGTGCCCTGACCGGGAATCGAACCGGTTCATAGGTCGCCGCTCGACCACGGAGCCATGCAGGCTGGGCCCGTTATGTCTTTTAGAAACAATACCCACTTCTTCAGGAGTCACAGTGATTTAGTTCAAGGACTACATCCGTGCCAGCATGCAGCTCCCGTCCAGGCAGAGCGTGTGCCGGGGAAGCTCCGGTTTGGAGCCCGTGACGACGAGGAGGTGGCAGTGGCCCCGCTGGGGCTGGGCTGGGGCTCCACCTGGCAGGACTCGGAGAACAGGCGCTTTCCTGTCCCCCAGGGAGCGGGAGGGGTTTGTATGGGAATGGACACCTAGCCCTGGGTACACGTACGGGTGTAGATGCCCGTGCAAATGCAGGCGTGTCCGTGTGTGTGTCTGTATGTGCACGTGTGAGTGCAGTATGGAGGAGTTCCAACAGGAGCTCGGCTTCTCCTTCCCAGTGGATGCTGGGAGTTCTGTGCCCTGACAACCCCCGGCCCCCCGACAGCGAGCCAGGCCCGGTGTGGACAGCTGTGCACCCGCCCTCTGCTGGCTCTGGGCGGTGGGGATGCCCAGGCAGTGCCCAGGGCGTGGGGAAGCTGTCCGCACCCTCCCTGCCGGAGGGCTGAGCTGGCCTCCCCGCCTGGCACCTTGTGGGGCGGGAGTGGCTCTCCTGGGCACCTTCCAGCCCGGCTGGAGCCCTGGCCTTTCCTGAGACGTGCGGGGACCAAATGCCACCGTGTCTGCACGTTCCTCCCGTTGGCGAGGGACGAGAGAGGCTTTGCGTCCTTAGGGTGGTGCCCCGCGGTGCCTCCCTCCTGGGCCGGACTTCCCAGCTGCTGACTCCACGCCGAGATCCTTGGGGCGCTGCCTCTGCTTGTCACCTGTGGTCCCTGGGCGTTTGCTTTGGTTCCCCTTGGGGCTCACGAAGGCGGGGAAGCGCACGTGAGCATTTGGCCCGGGGCCCAGCAGGTGGAGGGTGAGGAGACAGATGAGCGAGATTCAGTGCTTTTGTTGAGCTCAGTGGACGGGGCTCGGGCTGAGCATTGACCCAGGCACCAGGAGGTCACGGTTCGATTCCCGGGCAGGGCACAGGCCTGCGTTGTGAGCTTGATCCCCAGTGTGGGGTGTGCAGGAGGCAACCGGTCCATGATTCTCTCTCATCATGGATGTTTCTATCTCTCCCTCTCCCTTCCTCTCTGAAATCAATAGAAAGTTATATATACATATATATATATACATATACATATATATATATATATATATATATATATATATATATATATATATGGAGAGAGAGAGAGAGAGAGAGAGAGAAGGAAAGAAAACGTGTTGTTTGTGTAGGGCTACATGGCTACAGAGGGGTTTCCCATACGTTATCTCGTTTCTTCTTCTTTTTTTTATTGTTTAAAGTATTGCAAATAGTAGTACCGATGTCTCCTTCCCCCCCTATTGACCTTCCGCCCCCGGCCTCCCCTACCTTCCAGCACATGCCCTCACCTGCCCCCCCTCCAGTGTCTTGTATCCATTGGTTATGTTTATATGCATGCACACAAGTCCTTCAGTTGATCTCTTACAGCCCTCCTCCCTCCCCTGCCTTCCCACTGTAGTTTGACAGTCTGTTCCATGCTTCTTTGCCTCTGTATCTATCCCCCCCCCGTTTCTTTTCTTTAAAAAATCTTGCATCTGCTTCCTAGAAATAAACATATAAGAACAAAAAATATTTGAGTCTCAGTTTCATTGTCCAACAGTTCTGAGTCCCTGTTTCAGTGTCAGATAGTCCCTTATATCTCATTTCTTCCTGGTAGCGGTCCTGCGAGGGGCTGGGCCGCGGAGAGCGTGCGCACCTCGGTGGCGCAGGGAAGGAGCTGAGGCTGGAGCTGGCTGTGTCCAGGGTCTCCCCCCCTTGGGGCAGCCCCAGCGCCGGCCCAGAGCCCGCCCGGGGTCTCTTGTTCCCCGCACTCGGGTGGCCAGGCTGCGGGCAGCATCTCAGACGCATCAGCTCCTTGTGTCTCTGCACCTGGGACCGTGCAGGCCCCCAGCTCTCGCCTGGCCTGTCTTCCTTCCCTGTTTGCAAACTCCCGCTCATGAAGGTGCTTCCTGAGGCTGGGGGCCTGCACGGTCAGAGCGGAATGGGGGACCAGGGACATTGCCTAATGAGAGGTGGGAGATACGGGGACCATTTGCATAAAACCTCAGATTTGGTCCTCTCCTCACCTGCCTGCCGTGTCTCCATCACGCGCTGTGGACCCCAGTGCGCGCTGGGTCTTGCCTGATGCAGGCGAGGCCAGAGGAAGCGCAGAGTAGCGGCCCTTCCTGCTCGCACCCGCCTCCATCCACAGCCGGGGGGTGGGCCGTGGGCGTGGTCGAGGCTAAGACACGCGGTGCTTGTTGTAAGGGATGGGAAGTGTTCGGGGATGATGTCGCGGTCCCAACACTGACGCCGAGGCGCGCAGGGGGCAGCGGCATGGCCGCTAGCAGCCTGCGGGAACGGGTTGTCTGAGGATCGGGGACCGGGGACATTGCCTAACGAGAGGTGGAGGACACAGGCGGCCGTTTGCACAAAACCACAGATCTGGTCCTTTCCGCGATGGGCCAGTTCAGCCCCCGTCCAGGACGATTTCCGCCGTGTCTGCAATTTCCACACTTTTCATGTCACACCCACAGCCCCAGGTCAGATGTGACTGTCACAGCCTCCACATCGTGTGATAGTTATTTCTTTTCAAAAAATTTATTCTATTGATTGTTCACAGAGCGGAAGGGAGAGGGATAGAGAGTCAGAAACATCGATGAGAGAGAAACATCGATCAGCTGCCTCCTGCACACCCCCCACTGGGGATGGGCCCGCAGCCAAGGCACATGCCCTTGACCGGAATGGAACCTGGGACCTTTCAGTCCACAGGCCGACGCTCTATCCACTGAGCCACACTGGTTTTGGCCGTGTGACAGTTATTTCTTTATGCATCTGTCTCCCCACCGGACTTCCAGGGAGGGAGGCCGTGCCGGGCTCGCTGTGGGGAGCACGTTTTGTGGCCTCCCGCCTCTGCGTGCGATCGGACGTGTTCAATCAGGGTTGTGACTCAGACTCTCCTGCCTTGCAGCCGCCCCTGGTCCAGGCCATCTTCAGCGGCGACCCCGAGGAGATCCGGATGCTCATCCACAAGACGGAGGACGTGAACGCTCTGGTAGGCGACGCCGGCCCCTGCGGGCCCTCCCCTGCCCCATACCGCGGCCTCCGAGGCAGCTGGCGACGGCTCGGGACCGCTTCTCAGACATCCGTCCGTCTGTGAATCCGTAAAGCGAAATGTCTGGGGTTAGGAAGGAAACCGATGACCCTGAAGCACAGTTATCAAAACATAAAAAGTCCGATGTGTGAGAGAGAGGTGCTTCTCTAGCAGCACATTTCAGTAGCCAGATGCAGCAGGCGGCCCGGCAGGGACCGTGACTCAAGAACAGGACGAGCAGGAGCGCGCTTCTGCGCTGTGTGAACGTGCTCTGATGGGGGATGAAGGGGCTGGGTCTCTGCTGGGCCCAGCACGGGTACCGCTGACACCGGAGGCTTGCTGCCTGCCTTCATCATGGGAGTGCATGAAGGCCTGGCCGGTGTTGCTCGGTGATGAAAGTGTTGCCCTTGCACCAAAGGGTCTTGGGTTCGATTCCCGGTCAAGGGCACACACCTGGGTTACAGGTTTGGTCCTAGACCCTGGTTGTGGCACGTACAGGAGGCAGCCAATCCATGTGTCTCTCTCACATCAATGTTTCCTTCCCTCCCTCCCCCCCTCTCCCTCCCTCCCTCCTTTCCACTGTCTCTAAAAATCAATGGAAAAATATCCTCGGGTGAATCTCGAGATGTAATATTTTTATGTCTGGAGCCCATGCCCGACGGCTGTGGTCTGTCGCCCGTGTTTGCACAGACTACTGACAAATGTTAGCTTTCATTTGTGAAAAGGCTGACAAGATGAAAAGCGTAATATTTAGTGACATGGAAATGACGCGAAGCTCAGAGTCCGTAAATAAAGTCTGTGGGACACGGCCCTGCCAACGCCGGCTCTGCAGCGAAGGGCTGTGTAATTGTGACCGGGACTGTGGGCGGCCCCCGTAGCCAGACTCGGCACCGTCTGGCCCTTTAGAGGGAGTGGGGGGCTGACCTCCGCTCTGGAGTGTGCGTGAGCCCGGGATCACAGAGGCACTAGCCATGCTGTGTGTGCCCGACGTCCTGCGTCATGTACGTGCGCACCTGCGGCGTTCATATTGTCCTGTGACAGGATCAAGACGTCACACCAAGTCAGTGGACGGGTCTATGGCTCTAACAGATTGAGAACATTCTGTCGGGACCGTCTCAAAGCCAATGAACCTGCGATGAAGAAGGAGTTAGTCAATCGTTTACCCGTCGAATCGCTGCCCAGATCTGGGTGGAACAAGCAATTACATGCAAAACGTGCTGCCGAGGCTCTGGATGTAACGCCGGGGAGGGAGGGAGGGCGCTCGGCAGTCCGGGGCCGAGGAGAAGCAGCGGAAAGAGGGGCGCTCAGCTGCCTGCAACATCGCCAGTGAATCCCGACTTTTTCTCTCTGACTCATGACGACCAGCGTTTCTCCTAGCCCAGCGGTCGGCAAACTCAGGAGTCCACAGAGCCAGATCTCAGCAGTACAGCGACTGAACTTTCTTTTGAGAGCCACATTTTTTAAACTTAATACAACGTTCTTCATCTGTGAGGCCCGCCGACCTTTTCACTAAGCTGGCGCAACGGCGCGACCCTGTCGCGGAAAAATCTGAACGCCACAGGGGCACACGCACATGATGTCAGGCGCCCGGGGGAGTGAACGCTCTGCGGGCGTCTCCCTGCCCCATCGGCGGGCTGGGTGCTGCCTTCAGAGGGTGGGCTGCGGGGTGGGCCTCGCTCCGGCGTGCGGGTCGCTGTGGCTCTTTGAAAGAGCCTTTGGCAGCGTTTCCCCGACGACAACGGGGCAGTGTTTTGTGGCATTTCTGCCGAGGAAGCTCAGACGAGGCCAGGGCCACAGCGCCGGGCAAGGCAGCCGGGCGTCGGGCCAGGGCCTGCGGGGTGGGAGTCCTGTTTCCGAGGGTCAAGGCCAGCCGTGCCCTGACATCACCGGCATCTGCTTTGTGGTCGCGGCCCGGGCCCGGGTGAGCCAGGGGCAAGGTTCCCGTCTTCCCGATCGATGGTCACGCGCCGACGGGACTTTTGTGGTCAGACATACGGAGGAGGAGCGTCCTGGCCTCTGAGTGGCCTCTGCCTCCTCAGGAAGGGGACAGCCGCAGGCTGGTCTAGGGGAGGAGAGCTTTGTTTTATCTGTGACTTAGTTCTACTGGGTCCGTCAGAGAGGTGACACGTAGACGCCCCAAGAGGAGAGAAGGCCGGCTGTCCTATGAACATGTTAGCGAGGTGCTGCAGGTGTCAACCTGTGGCTTCCAAGCTCACCCAGGGGTTCGGCTCCAGGCCAGCCAGAGGGGAACAGCCCGGAAGTGGTGCAGTCACGTCCACTCCGTCCCCGGCCCCCGACATCCAGCAGAGCTCAGGCGTGGCCGCACCTAACTGCATGGGAGAGAGGGGGCTGGGGGATGAGCGCAGGCGTGTCCCCAGGTGGAGCAAATGGACTCTGGTGAACAGTGAGCAGTCTTGGCCACACCAGTCGTGGGTCCCGCAGAATTCTAGGGAATTGGAGCGCTCACCACTTTTCTGCGCAGTGTGTTCTGTTTTGGTTTATTTTGAACGTAGGTTTTTACTGATTTCAGAGAGAGAAAGGGGGAAAGGGAGAGAGACAGGGTATCAAAGCAGAAACCCAGGTACGTGCCCCGACCGGGAGTAGAACCCACAGCCTCTTTTTTTTTTTTTTTTGGTGTCTGGGAGGATGCTGTAACCAGCTGAGCCGCCTGGCCGGGACAACTAGAAAGGTTTTAGACGGCTTCAGCAGACCAGCCAGATTGAGCTCAAGATAGAACATCTGAATTAAAAATGAATTAAAAATGAACGCAGAGATTCTGCAAACCAAGACTTTAACACGGGCACGGCGTTTTGGGGTTGATGCTTTGACAACGTGACATCACAGTCAGTTTTCTGTGCTACAGGGGCCGGGGGCACGTTGGTACCTGTCACAGGCAAGTGGTGAGGATGGAGGGGTGGTGCCCAGGCTATGTGAGGAGTGCTTGTATATCTATACCTATGCCTATGCCTATGCCTATGCCTATACCTATACCTATACCTATATCTATACCTATACCTACATCTACATCTCTATCTGTACCTATACATATACCTATACTATACCTACATCTACATCTATATCTACATCTACATCTACATCTCTACCTGTACCTATACCTATACCTATTCCTATACCTATACTTATACCTATACCTATACCTGGTTCATAGGTACCTATGTCTATACCTCTATCTGTACCTGTCCCTTATATCTGTTGGGATGTGGTTCCTGATAACATGTGCATTCCCTCCAGCTCCCAGAGGTCCTGTCTTTCGTTGTCCGTGTGTCACTCTGATTTACACCTCGTGTCCTGGCTGCTTTGTGCAGATGCCTTTCCCCGTAGTTAACGCACATGTGCTGGATCGGCTCCTCCTCTTTTGCCCCCTCCTCTTCTGCACCCCCTTCTGCCTCCTCCCTTCCAAAGCAGAACACCGTGTCGGACAAGACACACATTGTATTTGGGAAGCGACGATAGGTAGATAAATACAGATGGGTAACCAAGCGAGCACGCGAAGCCAGACGGCGAGGCAGCATGGCTGCTCCTGGCTGCTTCTGAGGGGCCCCCGGTTTGCAGGACCCCCAAGGAAAGAGCCTCTGCAGCCACAGGCTCGAGAGATCCCAGCAGGAGAAATCCGGAGCCCTCTGCTGTCTTCCCTCCAGATGTGTCAGGAATTGATGGCAACGGACTTCAAAAAAAATTCTCTTGTTTTATCATGAAAAATTTCAAACAGAGAATAACTGTGACCTGCCGCGGAGATGGAACAAGTGTTACCACTTTGCCATATTTACTTAAAAAACAAAGCAAAAGAAAGTTTTGCAGAGGTAGAGCTTTGCCCCAGTGTAAACACGTGGCCCTGGTGGCACTCGTGTGTTTGCATGAATACCACCTCATCAGGGACGCCTTCCCCCATCTTCCCTGTGACATAGCCCCACAGTGACCTCTGACCTTCTCCTGCTGGCACCCCACATGCAGTGTGTGTGTCTTCGGTCTGCCTCCTCCACCAGCATGTCAGCTGCCTGAGAAGGACGTGGCTTGTTCCAACTGCATTCCCCCATCCCCAGTGGTGTCGGGCAAGCACAGCGAATGCAACATTTACCATCTTCACCACTTTCTAATCCCCTTCTAGGCTTGGTATCATTGTTGCCGAAGGTCAGACTCAAGAGCTCATTGAAAGGAAGTGTTACAGCTGCTATTGTACCCCTGACTGAAAACAGACCCACTGTGAAGCTGAGGCCATAGGCTTCCTGGCCCATCACGTCCCCCAGAGGGAACCCACTCAGAGATAAATCATATTTCAGTATACAGGTCATCCTATCTAATAAAAGAGTAATGTGCAAATTGACCGTACCTTTGATCAAGCCACACCCACAGCCATGCCCATCAGCCAATCAGGAAATTATGCAAATAAACCCCAACCAAGATGGCTGCGGCCACTAAGAGTAGGAGGGAGGCTTGGGTTTCCCCAGAAATGGAGGAAGCCAAGCTTTCTGTCTTGCCTTGCCGGCCTAGGGCTCCACTCAAAGCTACAAAGTTTCAATTACAGAAAATATAGCCCAACAAAAATGGTGATCAAGCCTGTAGGAGAGGGCAGTTAGGGGTGACCAGACCAGCAGAGGAGGGAAGTTGGGGGCAAACAGGCTGGCAGGGGAGCAATTAGACATAAATTAGGTTGTCAGGGGAGTGGTTAGGGGGTAATCAGGCTGGCAGGCCGAAGCGGTTAGGGGCCATCAGGGAAGTAGGCAGGTGAACAGTTTGGAGCCGGCAGTTCTGGATTGTGAGAAGGTTGTCCGACTGCCTGTTTAGGCTCAATCCCGTTGGGGTTGGATTGGGCCTAAATGGACAGTCAGACATCCCCCCTCTAGGGGGTCCCAGATTGGAGAGGGTGCAGGCTGGGCTGAAGGACACCCCCAGCACAAATTTTGTGCACCGGGCCTCTAGTTCATATTATAAAACCTTTAATGCTATTTCTCTTAAAAGAGGAAAACTGGACAACAAATATGTTTAGTTGTTCTAAAGTAATATTAACTGTGCGATGTGTTAACTACCCCTCACCCTTGTCTTTAAATGCTCTTTTTATTTTTTAAAAAATATATTTTTATTGATTTCAGAGAGGAAGGGAGAGGAATAGATAGAAACAGCAATGATGAGCTGCCTCCTGCACTGAGGACCGAGCCCACAACTTGGGCCTGTGCCCTGACTGGGAATCGAACTGTGACCTCCTGGTTCATAGGTCAACGCTGAGCCATGCTGGCCAGGCTTAAATACTCCTATTTTATTTATACCTTAAAATGTATATGTGTGCATTGTGTACTTATTTACCAGAATAGTAGATTGTGTGGTGTGTCTTCACGAACATCACCTAAGTAAACTGTTTGTGTCCTCATTCGCTTGTTTTTATTCACTCAGCATTATGGGTTTGGGATTTGTCTGTGTGGATACATGAACACTGACGTCACAGAGTTCATATTCCTACACTATTCCTCTAGGTGCTGATCACAGTGGGTCTGTTTTCAGTCAAAGGTACAATAGCAGCTGTAACACTTCCTTTCAATGAGCTCTTGAGTCTGACCTTCGGCAACAATGATACCAAGCCTAGAAGGGGGTTAGGAAAGTGGTGAAGATGGTAAATGTTGTGTTCGCTGTGTTTTTCCAGAATTAAAAAAATTAAAAATCTTATCACACTGTATACTTGGAAAAAAATAAGTTAGATTGGGAACAAAATCAGAATGTTGAATAAGGATTGCACTGTCTATAAAAATAAACTCATGGCAGATGATATTTTTAGAGAGTGAATTTTACTCAACACCATGGAATACATTTATTTATAAAATCCTCCTCCCCTGCAAGGAATTGTGATTTAGTTCTTGGTACCTTAGAAAATAGAGTTCCCTCAAAGAAGACATACAGGTGGCCAGCAGGTACATGAAAAAGGGCTTACATCCCAGGTCACCAGGGAAAGGCATCAAAACCACAGTGAGATACCACCTCACCCCTGGTAGGATGGCTCTCATAAAAAAGACAGGAGTAACAAGTGTGGCTGAGGATATGGAGAAAAGGAACCCTTTGCATTGTTTATGGGAATGTAAATTGGTGCGGTTACTATGGAAAACAGTATGGAACTTCCTCAAAAAATAAAAATAGGTCTACCACACGATGCAACAATTCCTCTTGTGGGCATTTATCTGAGGAAAGTGAAGACACTGAACTCCAAAAGATGGAAGCGCCCAGGTTTATGGCAGCATTTCACAGCAGCCAAGTGCGACAAATGAGGGGCTCAGGGGGTGTGATGGGTGAAGGGAATGTGCTAGTGGGGTTCTCCAGCCTTAAAGAAGGATATCCTGCTGCTTGTGACAATATGGATGGATCTAGAGCATATTATGCTAAGTAACACAAATCAGACAGAGAAAGACAGTTAACTCTACATGCTACCACACATGTAGAATCTAAACTAAAAGGTAAATACGCGAGGTGTTAGCTCAATGGGGGAATCTTTTCACAATGTACACATATATCAAATCATGTTGTATACTTTAAGTGTCTTACAATTTCATTTGTCATGTATACCTTAATAAAACAGGGGAGAGGGAATAGAATTCCCTCAGAGATAAATCATATTTCAGTATACAGGTCGTTCATATTGTAAAACCTTTAATGCCATTTCTCTTAAAGAGGAAAACTGGACAATAAATATGTTGAGTTGCCCTAAAGCAGTGGTTGGCAAACTTCGGCTCTTTGGCCCCTTGAGTGTGGCTCTTCCTCAAAATACCACGGTCTGGGCGAGCCTATTTTGAAGAAATGGCGTTAGAAGAAGTTTAAGTTGGAAAAATTTGGCTCTCAAAAGAAATGTCAATCGTTGTCCTGTTGATATTGGTTCTATTGAATAATGAGTTTGCTGACCACTGCCCTAAAGTAATATTCAAAATTCTTGGCTTTTGACAAGATTCTAGATGTCCGAGAAGTCTGATTTTGTTATGACAATTTGACTTCAGGCAGGTACAGAATGGGGACACAGGCAAATATCTTCATTCTGGGCTTCCTATTAGAAGAATACTTGTTAGAGGCAAAGTTTTACTTATACAGCATTTTGTAAATATAATTTGAAAAATTAAGGAAGGTTTTACCACCCATAATATTTTTTTAAAAATATGTTTTTATTGATTTTAGAGAGAGGGTAAAGGAGAGGGATAGATATAGAGACATAGATGAGAGAGACACATTGATTCGCTGCTTCCTGCACGCCCCACACTGAAGCTCAGGCCCACAACCAAGGCATATGCTCTGACCGGGGATCAAACTGGACCTCTTGGTTCATGGGTCGATGCTCGACCACTGAGTCATACCGGCGGGGATTACCACCCATGATGTTGAAGAATGACTCAATAGCCCTTGGCTAAATGTGAAACTGTTCTGGAAAGTTCCCATGATTGACCCTGTTTTGCATTTTGGTCATGTAAATCCATTGGGGCTGTACAACGAGCGTCTTGTTTCTAGTGACACAGTCAGACTTTAGTTAGCTGTTCAGCCATTTCAAAACAGGTCGTGTTACACATGTCCTAACTTTAATTGGTGCATTTCCTCAAGCTCTATGGAACCTGAACATGGAAAGACCATATTTAAAACACATGTGGCAGTTAAGTGAACTGTCAAACCACTGCTGTTTCCCTTCTTCTCTTCAACCACCAGACATCCGTTGAGCTTCTGCCGCGTTCCCGGCATTGGGCCAGGGGCTGGGGCGATACGCTGAATAGAACAGGGTCCCTGACTTCCTGAGTCATTGATCAGGTGGCTGAGACAGATATCTAATCACATCATCAAAGGAAACGGTCAGTGCTTCAATAGAAATGTCAGTCCTTGCACACTTCCGGAATGGCCAGGACCCTTAAAGTAACAGTGTCAGGAAGTGCGTGGGTGTGTGGGTGTGGGGTGGGGATGGAGGGAGGGTTTAAGAATCCACTATCCTTATGTCCCTCCTTCTCTAAGCCTCTACTACCACCCTGTTGTTACTAATGTAGAGTTAATAATTAGGCAATTATTAACTTAATTAACTTAATAATTAAGTTTTCTCAATCTTATATAAAGCATGACTAAAAAGATCTTTAGAAACGTTTAATTTTATTGAACTTGAAAAAAATAGACATCTTTGTAGAGCAGTTTAGGTTCCCAGCAAAACTGAGAGGAAGAGATTTCCCATATACTCCCTACAGCCTCCACAGGCCTAGCCTCGCCGCTATCCACAGACCCCCTCCAAGTGGTACATCTGTGACAGGCCACAAACCTACCCTGACACATCATTTAAAAATATATTTTTTAATAGATTTCAGAGAGGAAGGAGAGGGAGAGACAGAGAAATGTCAATGGTGAGAGAGAATCACTGATCAGCTGCCTCCTGCACGCCCCCTTACTGGGGATCCAGCCTGCAACCCAGGCATGTGCCCTTGACTGGAACCGAACCCGGGACCCTTCAGTCTGCAGGCTGACACTATCCACTGAGCCAAACCTCCTAGGGCCTGACACATCATTTTTATCCAGAATTCATAGTTTACACAAGGACTAACTCTTGGTGTTGTACGTTCTTTGGGTTTTGACAAATGTACAGTGACGTGTATCCATCATTATGTATCGAACGGAGTAGTCTCCCTGCCCTGAAAACCCTCTGCTTGCCTCTGCGTCTCTCCCTCTCCAGTTTCACTGACTTTGATGTGTAACTAAGATCAGCCAGACCGCCACGCCGGAGCCAGCCCACGCGCATGCCAAGCCACCGCTGACCGCGCTCTCCCCTGTGGTCCCACGTGCGAGCTCCGGGGTTTAGCACAAACGCCCCGCGTGTACGTCAGGGCCCCCCGCACTGCATTCCGTGGTTGCAAAGCCAACGAATGTGGCGGATGTGCTCATGACCAACTTGTTGATCGCCGCCCTCCCTCTCCCATCGCGCTTGACTGCCTCATGTGGGAACCCCTTTCACGTCCTGCAGGGTCCAGGGTTCCAGGGTCAGGGTTCGGGTTCTGGAGAAGGCTGCACACAAATGAAATAGACTAGAAAAGTATGCATTTGGGAATATTGGGGACCAGGCAGGAACCCACCTCTAGGGGGGAACTTCCACCAGCTCTGGCCTTGCTACTCCCTTTTATTAAGACTATGAGATACACCCATACCCTTTAGGCAGGAAATCCCAATATTAGTCCATCAGCAAGAATTTACATAAGACTAACAAGTGGAGGCTGCTTCAACTATCGATGTTTCAACAATGAGTGATTAGCTCTGACCTTTCAGAGCGATTCAGGTTAACCGGCCTTCTGGATTTTCCTGTTCACATCTCTCATTTAGTGAGACAATGATTGGTTTCCAGCAACTTCATCTTCACAGAGGGTCTGGAGGCCCCACCAAGCAGAACAGCCTCTGTACCCCTGAGGGTTGGGAGTCATCTATGTTGCAGATGTCAGACTACAGTACAAACAGACCTATTTGCTCTGATTTAAAAAAAATACTTTTATTGATTTCAGAGAGGAAAAGAGAGGGAGAGAGAGATAGGAGCATCAGTGGTGAGAGAGAATCATGGATTGGCTGCCTTCTACACGCCCCCTACTGGGGATCCATCCCACAACCTGGGCCTGTGCCCTGACCCAGACTCGAACTGTGACCTCCTGGTTTATGGGTCGACGCTCAGCCACTGAGCCACCCGGGCTGGGCTGCTTTGAGAGAAGCAAATGTTTTCCGTGTTCAGCCGAGCTTGTACCATGTCATTAGGAAGCTGATCCTTAGCCCTGATCAGGAAAACACCGGCTGTGTGCCCTGGGCATTCTAACGTCCCGTGTCCAAGCTGGCTCAGCTGCTCCGGGGTGCTGGTCAGCCGGGCCCAGCAAGTGTTCAGTCACCTGTGCAGCGTCTACTCCTCCCCTCGTTCACCTTGGGGGGGGGGGGCGGGAACCAGGCTCTCCCAGGCCCAGGTACGAAGCAGGATGTGGGGTGCTCATCAGAGATGTTTCTCTCACCCCGAGACAGGGATCTTACGGCTCTCCCGATGGGACAGGAGACCACACCCGCTTCTCTCTCCAGTCCCACCTGAGCTCACTGCCAGGTTCCCTCCTTCCAGGTCTTCCCCACCAACATCTCCAGGTTTGATAAAGACCAGAGTTCTCTTTACTGACGTTGAGACACGATGATGCGCTTCCTGTGAGGCTTTTACCTTCAAATACAGTCGAGAGCAAAGGAGAAGAAGATGCAGGAAGCTCACGGCGGCGTCCGCCAGGGACTGAGACGCAATGGAGTGGGATGGTGCTAGGAAGGTTTTCTCTGGGAAAGCCCGCGCTAGGACACTTTCCAAAGTGTGCTTCTCAGGGTCCAGAACAAATCTGGCAGGCAGTTAGGAGAGGAAAGAGAGGTTTTGTGGCTAACTAGAACTGGGAAGTAGTTCGGCCAATCTCCCTGTGTCTTAATGGTTTACAATGCACATGCCATAGTCATAGCTCTGAGAATTCCTGCCTTAAGGAAATGGGTTCAGTGTCTTTGAACACAGAATTTTCCAAAGCCGTTTGGCTTTGAGTACCAACCTTTCTTTATTTTTATTTAAAATATATTTTATTTATTTTTTACAGAGACAAAGGGAGAGGGATAGAGAGTCAGAAACATCAATGAGAGAGAAACATCGATCAGCAGCCTCCTGCACACCTCCCACTGGGGATGTGCTTGCAATCAAGGTACATGCCCTTGACCAGAATGGAACCTGGGACCCTTCGGTCCTCAGGCCGACGCTCTATCCACTGAGCCACACCTGTCTGGACCCGACCTTGTTTAAAATGTATGTTAACCTAAGACCTAGTGCTGTCCCTCAAAACCAGCGGAATACACTCACACTCTGGGACACGCTGTTGTAGAACAAGAGTCTCTAGAACGGTCGGTGGCAGTCGTTCTCGAATCTGCATGTATATGGCGTCCTGGAGGTGGTCACGGGACGTGTTGCTGGGCTCACCCCGGTTTCTGTTTGGGGAGGTGCGGAGTGGGTGAGAACATGCCTTTCTCCTGTGTCCCAGGCGCTGCAGCTACTGGCTGGGACCACACTTGGAGAACTCCTAGAACAGCGGTCGGCAAACTCGTTAGTCAACAGAGCCAAATATCAACAGGACAACGATTGAAATTTCTTTGGAGAGCCACATTGTTTAAACTTAAACTTCTTCTAATGCCGATTCTTCAACATAGACTCCCACAGGCCGTGGTATTTTGTGGAAGTGCCACACTCAAGGGGCCAAAGAGCCACATGTGGCTTGAGAGCCACAATTTGCTGACCACGGTACTAGGCCATGGTCAAACTAGAAGGAAATGGAAGTTTGGGGGACAGGCGGGCAGGTGTGCAGCGTGGTGGGCACAGGCCTGGGCTTTGCCTGCGGATCTTCAGGGTCCTGAAGAGACGGCCAGGAGGCAGGTGAGGGGGTGGTCAGTAGGCGCACATGCGTGGAGAGAAGTCTGTGAAGGACACAGTGGGCTTTGATCTGGACCCTCAGGTGCCCGGGCACAGTTGCGCTGAGACTGGCTGTGAGAAACGGGGCCATAAGAAGATGAAGTTCATGCTTCAGTCCAGATAGACAGGCGCAAAGGCCCGGAGGGGTTGGGGGGAGAGAGACAAGTGGCAGGAATGGAAAGCAGGCTGGTGTGGCTGGAGGCCAGCGAGTGAGTGAAAATGGAGGAAAAGGAGGCTGGAGGGGAGGTGGGGAGGGGCCAGGCCATCAGGGCTGAGTGAGGAGTTCAGGTTCAACCTACATGCACATGGTTCTGGCTGCTGAGTGAGGACTGGGAGCCAGGAGGCAGCGGGGAGGCAGCCTGCACCTGGCCTTGGGGTGGAAGGAGGAGCCTGGAGTCAGGTGGCAGCTGTGGTCCGGCTGCTGTGCCCTTAGGAGCTCGAAGGGCGTCACTCACTGGAGCCCCCGGAGCTGGGGAGACACAATTGCTTCCAGGTGCTTCATGGAGGAGGGGGAAGGAAGAGGGAGCTTGATGTGGATTTAACGTGAGGGGCAAGGAAAAGGGAGGCACCATGCCTGGCTCCTGGGCTCCTGGCTTGAGAATAGAGATGGAGGAGAGATGTGGGAGGAGGAGGCAAGGAGATAGTTCAATCCTGAGTGGGGACCAAAGTAAAGAGTGACTTTCCCGCTCTAGCTGGTTTGGCTCAGTGGATAGAGCGTCGGCCTGCAGACTGAAGGGTCCCAGTTTCAATTCCAGTCAAGGGCATGGACCTTGGTTGCAGGCACATCCCCAGTAGAGGGTGTGCAGGAGGCAGCTGATCGATGTTTCCCTCTCATTGATGTTTCTAACTCTCTATCCCTTTCCCTTCCTGTCTGTAAAGATCAATAAAATATATTAAAAAGAGTGACTTTTCTGAGGACAGTGAAGTCCCCATAGCCCCCAGCACCCTGTGTGAAAAGTCACTGTTTGTGAGTCACTGACTCACAAATGAGATGGTGTTGAGGTTCAGTCAATGCCCCTATTCGAGTGTTGCTCTGTAGATGGTTTATTAGTGACTGCCTGGTTGCCCTGGATTGGAAAACATATAAGGCCATTTACCACCAAACATAATGTTGTCTTTCTCTAATAACCCAGAGAGCACGCTGGGACCTCACCAAACTGTTCCTCTTGCCATGTAACACCCCACCCCACAGTTCAGAGGTGAACAAGAGCCGCTGTGTTTTGCTTGTGGATTTTGTCGGTTAGCAATTCAGACGGGCAGAGCGGGATAGCTTTTCTCTGCTCGATGATGTTGGGGCTCAGCTTGGGGGGACTCGTCAGCTGGGGATTGACAGATGGGGGCTGGAGTGGTCTGGAGATGTCTTCGTTTACTGTCTATGGTCAGTGCTGGCCTTTGGCCTGAGCACCCACACAGCGCACCCCCACCCCCTGCCACGTACCTGTGGCCTGGGTCCTCACAGAGGCCCTGCCCATCAGTTGAACTTCTGACATGCAGGTCAGGGCTTCAAAGACGAGTCATCCATCGTTGCAAAGATCTTGACTCCCAAATTACATGGGGCAGGTCGCTGCATTCATGCTCTGCTTAAAGGCGGTTAGATAAGGGATTGCAGTGCTCAGCACTCCGCCTCGGGGTGATTTGACCCCAGGGAGGAAGAGCTTTGGAAAGGGAGCTGGCTGTTTTACATTAAACTTGATGACAAGGGTGTTCTCCATCTGACCCTGAGCCAGTCCTGCATAAACAAGTAATTTTCTAGTCTTCTCTGCTCGCCCAGCCCTGAGGAGTGTAGCAACTGGATGTCGTTCACCGGGTGATAGAAGGATGTTCATAAACCAGAAGATATAAGAACAGGTTTGAATTATTAAAAAAAACATTACAGCTTTCCCACAGCCTCTGTTCTCAGATCCGTTCCGGTGGGCTCCACCATTAAATCGCCATGCACAGTGCCTCCTTTAAGTGTAGGACATGTTCTTTTTGTCTATTAACTCATTGGGTGACATTGGTTAGTAAGATTATGTAGTGTAGGGGTTTTCTCTCTTTTCCACGTCCAGCATGGAAAGAGAGTGGGTCCAGTTTCTGAGTAGAGGAACTGGGGATTGAGAAATAAAAGAAAGAATAGAGGACATAGAAATATAAATGAAAAGCTGGGGCTGGGTGGAATCTCTGTTCTCTCTGATGGAGAGACAGTGTTCAAACCCAACAGCAGCGTGTTTATTTATACTAAAATACAAAGGGGTTTAACCGGGGGAAAAAATTTAGGATCAAATGAGCTTGAGTAGGCCCAGGCCCTATTCATTCCTTCATTCCCAGGGCTAGGCCGAATTTACATTTCAAGGCCCTCTCCCCCAACACCTGGAGCAAAGCTAAGAGTCAGTACTGATAAGGCATCCAGCCTTCTTGGTGGATGTGTTTCCAAGATGCAGCTCTGCCTGGCACCTCGGATTCAGCTGACAATGATTTAAAGAATGTTCAGGTGCCTTCCCTAGGGACCCTCTACAATGTAGGTCTCAAGTGCACATTTCTATGACTTGTGGTCTTCATGTTGCATGGGGTGCCCACAGCCCAAAGTCAAGTCGTCTTCCATCGCTGTGTGTTGGACCCTCTTTACCCTAACTACCCTCCCTAACAACCCTAACTACAAACCCCCTGTGTGTCTCACATCCCTCTCCCAGGCCCATTGTCAACATTATCACAGAGCTCTTCTGTTCGCTTCGGAAAGTGAGTCAGATCATTTGCATGATCTGAAGTGTGTTTTCTAAAATAAGTTCAACTTTCCATGCTACCGTGTGTGATGCCCACAGACACTATGGAACGTGTCTCCTGGTGGGTAGGCTCCCGGGGAACGGGTCCTGATGCTGTCTGTATACGGCAGCGACTCTGCACGGGTAACGCTTCACATTGTGTCTTATGGGGGGGCGCTCATGGGAAAACGCCAGCAAGTGACTAGGTAGATACCGAGATCAGTTGTGTTAATTTCTACTCCGAGCCCACCACCTGGCTAGCGAGAGGCAGGGAAAGCAAGGGCAGATGGCCAGTGGTGGCGGTGCCAGGACCGGAGACCCACCGCGGAGGATGAAGTGTGCCAGGCCCGACTCAGATCTGGGAGAGGCTGTGGCTGCCTGTGGATTGAGGGGGCACAAGGCATGGCCATGCCCATAGGGTTGACTGCTTCTGGCAGGAGAGGAGGCAGGCAAGCACCCAACTGGCCAACTGTGAGGAGCACTTCAGCCTTGTCCTGGCCAATACCTTTCTTACCAGGAAAGCTTCTCCAGAAACTGTTCTGAGTCTTCTTGTTTTGTCAAGTCACCAAGAGGCACCGAAAACAATGAGGATAAGCCACAAAGCTGTGCACAGTTATAGTCATAATAGTAGGATGACTGATATTTATTGGATGTCTACTTTGATCATGTTTTATTTTACAGAAAAGGAAAATGAGTGCCAGGGAGGCTGAGTTATTTGCCCAAAGTCACACAGTAACAGAGGAGGGATTCAAAGTCAGGCCATTCTGACTCCGGAGTCTACTACATTCTCTTGACCGTCGGAGGATGCTTCTAATGCAAGTGTGTGTGTGTGTGTGTGTTTGTGATAAGGAAGGCCCATGTCCTGCTGTGTGTGTGTGTGTGTGTGTGTGTGTGTGTGTGTGTTTGTGATAAGGAAGGCCCGTGCCCTGCTGTGTGTGTGTGTGTGAGTGTATGTGTGTGTGTGTGTGTGTGTGTGTGTGTGTGTGTGTGATAAGGAAGGCCCATGTCCTGCTGTGTGTGTGTGTGTGTGTGTGTGTGTGTGTGAGAGAGAGAGAGAGAGAGAGAGAGAGAGAGAGAGAGAGAGAGAGATAAGGAAGGCCCGTGCTGTGTGTGTGTGTGTGTGTGTGTGTGTGTGTGTGAGAGAGAGAGAGAGAGAGAGAGAGGGAGAGATAAGGAAGGCCCGTGCCGTGCTGTGTGTGTGTGTGTGTGTGTGTGTGTGTGTGTGTGAGAGAGAGAGAGAGAGAGAGGGAGAGATAAGGAAGGCCCGTGCCCTGCTGTGTGTGTGTGTGTGTGTGTGTGTGAGAGAGAGAGAGAGAGAGATAAGGAAGGCCCGTGCCCTGCTGTGTGTGTGTATGTGAGTGTATGTGTGTGTGTGTGTCTGTGTGTGTGTGTGATAAGGAAGGCCCGTGCACAGTGGTGAGAGGACACAGAATGTGGAACCAGGAAGCCCAGAGGCACCCAGTGATGCCGCGTGACTTTGGGCACGTCATTAGCTCTCGGAGCCAGCCTGGATTCCTTTCCCGGACAACTGGGTTAACAAAACCTCTGTGCTCCTTCTCCCTGGGTTTTCTTAACTGGATGATGCACCCTAGCCAGTTTGGCTTAGTGCAATGATCGTCAAACCGCGGTTCGAGAGCCACATGCGTCTCTTTGGCCCCTTGAGCGTGGCTCTTCCATAAAATACCATGGCCTGGGCAAGTCTGTTTGGAAGAAGTGGCATTAGAAGAAGTTTAAGTTGAAAAAATGTGGCTCTCAAAAGAAATTTCAATCATTGAACTGTTGATATTTGGCTCTGTGGACTAAAGAGTTTGCCGGCCGCTAGCTTAGTAGATAGAGCATTAACCTGCGGACTGAAGGGTCCCAGGTTTGATTGTGGTCAAGGGCACATCCAGGTTGCAGGCTGGATCCCCAGTGGGGGCAGTGCAGGAGTCAGCCAATCAGTGATTCTCTCATTGTTGATATTTCTTCCTCTCTGACATTACTGGTAATAATAATTTAAAAAAAGACCGGATGATGCATTGTGTAGGGCAGAGGTCCGACAGTTCTGTGGACCATTACACAAGGTATAGTTTTCCCACCTGCAGTCACACTCACAATGTTCTGTCCTTTGCAAGGAAACACATTTGCGTATCAATTTTTAATTTTTATTCCCATATCAATTATTTAAAACCTACTGCGAGATAATTAAGGCTTTGGACAGGAAATAATGTCCAGTGCTTTACTATTTTTATGTAATATCTAAAACTAGCTCTTATTAGAGATCAGTTTTTTAAAAAAATAGGAAATAATTTTCTTATATACAAAGGAATTTTGTTTTCTTGTTTCTAAACTGCATTATCTACAAGACTTGAAAAACAGGCAAAGAAAGAAGAGAGTGAAGAACACCCATGACATTACCCAGAGGAAAACCACTGTGCACATGTTGATGCATTGAGCTGATCTGATATCTTAGGTCCCGATAACTGCATTGGCGATTTTTATGATCTGTATGGCATATGAACTCTGTTTCTAAAATATCTACCCAGAGGCTGAAAAAGAACTTGGTAAAGAGATATAATCCTTTCAGCTAAGATGGTTTTCTGTAGAGCACAGAAATTGTTATTATAAGCTGTAGCTTTTAATTCCCCTCAGCACGCGCCACTCCCCACCCCCCCAAAAAAAAAGAGAGCGAGAAGCAGACCAGGGAACTAAGAGTGTTGTTGTGCTCAGAGTAGCTGTCCCTTTCGTGCCACACTCTTTCTTTGTCTGTTTGGCATTTTCTAACACTGTGTGTGTGTCTGCTCTTTGCTGGCTGGTGTGATTAACCTAATGTCAGTCTACTGCAGTGCACAGCCTACTGGGGACAGGAGAGCAGGATTCCTTGAGGCTCTGTGAAGGCCCCGTCCCATCTCTTGATGCCACGGTGTCCTCGAACGTAACGTAGCGCGGTGTCTGGCACATAGTAGGCCCAGTAAATATTTTGTCATTGTATGAATGAGCAGTTCCACCACTGCTGTCAACACCATGTGACTTTGATCCAATTAGTTAAACTCTCTGGATGTCTCTAATACCCTTCCAGTTCAAATATTTTGTAATTCCAGCTTCCTCTCCTATTTCCCGGCGCATGAGACGACTTTTAACCCAGGAGAACCTTCTCAAAAGTGGGGGGGGGGGGCGTCTTATACGCCGGGTGTAAAAATACCGTAGCTTGCAGTTATGATGGGCATTGCTAACTCGCCAGGGACTGCCCGACACTTGCTCTCTCTCTGTTGTTTGTGATCTTCCTCCTGTCATCCTCACTTCCAGTCGTCTTATACGCCGGAAAACACGGTATATATATTTCAGAGAGGAAGGGAGAGAGAGAGAGAAAGAGGAACGTCAGTGATGAGAGAGAATCTTTGACCGCTGCCTCCTACACACCAGCTACTGGGGATCGAGTCCGCAACCAGGCACGTGCCCTGACCAGGAATCTAACCATGACCTCCTGGTTCATAGTTGACACTCAACCACTGAGCTGTGCCGGCCGGGCTGCAGTTCAATTTTTAATAAGTATATGAAAAGGATCTTAATCTCACTTGTACTTAGTGAAATACCATGTCAAGCACATCCTATTAGCATAAGGTTGATAACATCAAATATTAGCAAAGATGTGGGGAAAAGGACCTACTAGGTGGCTGGTGGGAGTGTGAATTGTCAAAATTATTTTTGAGAGCTACTTGACAGTACCTAGTACAGTTGGCTATGAATATGCCCTAAGATTGAGCTGCTTCCTTTTCTTGGTGTCTGCTCTGGAGAAATTCTTGTACATATGCACAGGGAGACATGGGGAAAGATGTACATTGCAACACCATTTGTAATGGTTAAGAACGAAAACAGCCTAAGCCACCACCCCCCCCCCCACTCTTCAAGTTATTTTCAGAACAAGTCAGTCACAATTCTCATGGTGCTGTACCCCTAAAGCTATCTTTTAAAACCACGTCTGAAGCTGAAGCCAGTTTGGCTCAGTGGATAGAGCATCGGCCTGCGGACTGAAAGGTCCCAGGTTCAGTTCCGGTCAAGGGCATGTACCTTGGTTGCAGACACATCCATCTCCAGTGGGGGGTGTGCAGGAGGCAGCTGATCGATGTTTATCTCTCATTGATGTTTCTAACTTTCTATCCCTCTCCTCTCCTCTCTGTAAAAAATAAAATATGTTGAAAAAATAAATAAAAACACGTCTGAAGCGGACCTAGAAAAATGTTAACATGTTTGATTTTTCCTGGCAGGAACATAAAGGCCTGTCATTTTCTGTGCTTGTCTGTATCTGCGAGATGTTCAAACGCGAAAGTAAACATGAAGATTTTAAAAAGAAGCAGGAGGCTTCTCTCCTTTGCTTTGTTCTTTACAAACTTCTTTTAATTCCCCACCTTAAAACCAAGTGTCTTTCTGTCCGCCTCTTGCTTGACTGGAGTGGATGCCATATCTGCGGCTCTTTCCCTCACCTATTTGAAGTCTCTCCAAGGACCCTGTTTTGGGTTCAGGTTCTCCAGACACCGCCTTGTCTGGGTGACCTGTTGGTTCGCACTCTAACCTCGTCGGGCTCCTTCCACACCATCGACGATGGGAACTGCCGCATTTCATGATAGGGGGGCCTCACGGGCCTGTCTTCTCACGTTGCTCCATCTGTCTGGGTCCGCAAGATATTTATGTGGAGGGAGGGATGTTTGTCTTAGCGCATGACAGATACGTACAGTGAAGATTAGATCGCACACTTCTGAGAGTCTCCCAAGCATGTAATAAACAGTTCTTCATCTTTATCTTCATCTTTAAAACAAAGGCGTCGACCCCCCTCAGCCTGCACAGGACTCGTAGCTGCCAGAATAAACTGCCCGCCCATGTCGAGCTCACTGCACGTGTATATGCTTCAAGTTCCCTGTTTTCTTTCATCTGCTTCCTTGGTAAACAGACGGCAGACACTTCCTCTGCCTGATCTCTCGCTGACACTCTGCACATGCAGCTCAGACGCCAACAGGCTGTGTGTGTCTCTGGCTATTCATGGAGGGAGGGGGCTGTCTTCCTTCCTTCTGGAGAAACCCGGGTCTTTTCCTGGGTCTGTTCGCACAGGGCTGTTGGAATTGGAGGTACAGGGTAACGGAAAACGGTCTCTCTCTCTCTTTTTTTTCTTTCCATTTTTTATTTTATTTTTTCAGTATAACTTATATTTAATAGTAGCACATATGTTTTCCTTTCCCTCCCATACCCACCCCCCAGCCTCCCCCAGAAATCGGTCTCTCTTTCTGTGGCACTTGATCAGTGTGTTAGAAACGACTCCAGTGCGCCCTCTGCAGTGGGTGCCGGTCTTACCGGGCCTGTGTTGGAGGTCTTTTCTCCTCGTGGGTCTGTGGGCAGTGTGAAGAGCCACGTGACCACTCATCAGCATGGTGATCACAGCGGGCGCACTTGGCAACAGAGGAGGGAAAGTCGGTGCAGGGAGCACATGGCTCAGCCACTCTGCTGAGGCCGGTCCTGGATGCTAACTTTGATCCAGAAACTACCGTTAGGTCAGTCTTCAGACACAGATGGGAAGCCAGGACACCTCATTCTTTAACATGTGTGCTGTGCTGGGCAAGTCAGACAACCCAATTCAAGGGCTCAGAGTCCCCCTTTTATTTTTTTATTACTATCTTATCTAATAAAAGAGTAATATGCAAATTGACCATCACACCAAGACACAAGATGGCCGCCCCCATGTGGTCAAAGATGGCTGCCCCCATGTGTACACAAAATGTGCCACAAGATGGCCAGCAGGGGAGGGCAGTTGTGGGAAGTTGGGGGAGACCAGGTCAGCAGGGAAGGGCAGTTGGGAGATACAGGACCTGCAGGGGAGGGCAGTTGGGAGGGGACCAGGCCTGCAGGGGAGGGCAGTTAGGGGGGACCAGGCCTGCAGGGGAGGGCAGTTAGGGGGGACCAGGCCTGCAGGGGAGGGAAGTTGGGAAGTTGGGAGCCAGCAGTCCTGGACTGTGAGAGGGATGTCTGACTGCCTGTTTAGGCCTGATCCCAATGGACTCTCAAGGGGTCCAAGATTGGAGAGGGTGCAGGTTGGGCTGAGGGACACACCCCCTGCCCCTGTGCACGAAATTTGTGCACTAGGCCTCTAGTTTTTAAACATATGTTTTTTTATTTCAGAGAGGAAGGAAGAGGGGGAGAGAGAGAGAAACATCAATGATGAAAAAGAATCATTGATTGGCTACCCCTGCACACCCTCTACTGGGAATCAAGCCTGCAATCCAGGCAAGTGCCCTTGATGGGAACCAAACTGGAGACCCTTGAGTTTACAGGCAGATGCTCTATCCATTGAGCCAAACCAGCCAGGGCTCAGATCCCCTCTTTTACATGGTGATAATAAGACTTAACAACCAAGTTCTGAAACCTGTGTCTTCCCTGATAGAGGTGTTATGTGAGTGAAGTAGAGAATAGATAAAAAGGCGTTTTGGAAAAAAAAATTAAAAACACTCCATGATTAGCAGGTAAGTTTTATTTCTTCTCCTAGACATCCTAGGGCAATGGTCAGCAAACTGTGGCTCACGAGCCACATGCAGCTCTTTGGCCCCTTGAGTGTGGCTCTTCCACAAAATACCACGGCCTGGGCGAATCTATTTTGAAGAAGTAGCGTTGGAAGAAGTTTAATATAAAAAATTTGGCTCTCCAAAGAAATGTCTATCATTGTACTGTTGATGTTTGGCTCTATTGACTAATGAGTTTGCCAACCACTGCCCTAGGGTTCACTGGGCTGGAACTGATTTTCACCAGAGTCATTACTAGTATCCTCTTTCCCCAGAGCCTTCCCCTTCTCCTGTCATTGCACCTCCTACTCCATTTGTCTGCTTCGGGCAAAGCTGAGTGGCCTCAAACTGAGGCAGAGGATGAACTGCAAACTGCTGGACAGTCTCCCCGATGGAGGAGCATGGTGATGACTGTGGCTCTGAGTTTGCCCTTGACCCATGGTCCCATGCATCACTCAGGCACCTGCGAGAGAGCAGGTGTCAGCAACCCTGGGTCAGTAATAGAAATGCATAGCCTGACCAGTGTGGCTCAGTGGTTGAGTGCCAGCCTATGAACCAGGAGGTCACGGTTCGATTCCCGGTCAGGACACAGGCCGTTATGGTGGAGTCGATCCCCAGTAAGGGACGTGCAGGAGGCAGCTGTCAGTGATTGTCTCTCATCATTGATGCTTCTATCTCTCTTCCCCTCTCCCTTCCTCTATAAAATCAATATAAATATATTTTTAAAAAGTAATAGAAATGCGTAGATGTATTAGTAGCTGTAGGCAACTTTCAAATGCATAGCAATAGGGACACTGGGATTTAACGATAAAACATTTTTACAATGTGATCTCACAGAACACACCCATTTCATACTATAAAAACTTTGGTTTCAACAAGCCATGTCATAAAAGGGGCCACAAAACCGGCAAGGGCAGGCATATAATGACAGGCCAGCAGGTTTGGAGATGAGGGTGTTCTTGGCTTTGCTGCAGGTCACATCCTCAACAGAGCCCGGACTCTGCTTCAGGTCAAATGAAGTCATATTTGGGTTGGGTTAGCCCTTGTTGAACTCACTTAGGTAAGGTCTAATTTGTTGAACCAAACCCTGCAACCAGTTCAATTCATAGGAGAAGATGTAATTATAGACTAGTAACTTTTATCCCCAAGACCCAACCAAAATGTTCTGGTAGCGACAGTAGGGATTGAAAGGGAGTATGAGGCTATATGGGAAGTGCCTGTAGCGGTCTCACCAGAAGAAACAGAAATAGAAAACATTAGTGGAAGTCTGGTCTCCGTGGCTTGTATAATCCATCATGCCAGTTAATACACTGGATTCTCAAATGAGCAGACGTGTTTTCAAATATTAAAGTTCTATTTCCACCGAAAGGGTGATCTAGTGATTAAAAGTTAGTCCATCCATTCATAAAGCCTATTTACTAGCCCCATGATCGGCAATCTGCGGCTCTCGAGCCCCATGCGGCTCTTCGGCCCCTTGAGGGTGGCTCTTTCACAAATACCACGGCCTGGGCGAGTCTATTTTGAAGAAGTGGTGTTAGAAGAAATTTAAGTTTAAAAAAATTTGTCTCGCAAAAGAAATTCCACTCGCCGTACTGTGGATATTTGGCTCTGTTGACTAATGAGTTTGCTGACCGCTGTACTAGACCTCCTGACAAATAGACTGTTTGGTGACCAGCTCTTGCTGTGTCCCCTGCCTGCCACCGGTTTGAGGTGTTAGTCAGAAAGTGCCTAAAAACAGGAGTCGGGAAGCGCAGAGGGCGGAGCTGTCAGAAAATGGACTGATCTCCTTGGCTTCATGCAGGGTTGTGCCATCCGGTCATCACAGGAAGGATGGTTGAGATTAATCATGAATCCGCGAATCTCTGGAGACGAAAACCCAGCCTGGGTTTAGGAGAAACCTCAAAGGCAGCATCCAGACTTTGGCTACCCCTGTGACGGCGCGGTGGCCGGATGTTTGCGGGGAGACCATGCACGCAGACCGGTCGGTCTGGCCGGTTTCTGCCGAGCACCTCGTTTGCTGCTGCTCTAGGGGTCAGCGGGCGCGAGACTGGTCTTGGTCCTAAGAGCTCTCAGGCTGGCGGGAAGGTGTCACCGGCTGTCTGTGCTGATGGCAGCGATGGCTCGGACGGAGCCCTGGCCGGGCATGGCCATGCCTCATGCTGTCTGAGCTTTGTTGACCGGCGTTAGCTGGAATTCTCCCATCAGTTCTCTAAGGGGGGCGGTACAGTCTCCGATGTGCAGATGGGGAAGCAGTTCCCCCTGAGCACAGCAGGTTAGCGGCCTTACCGAGGACACAGAGTCGGGGAGAGCTCAGCTTGGCTCCGCCATGCGCTAATGGGGTCTCAAGGACATTTCGTCATTTATTTGAGCCACAGTTTCTCATCTATAAAACAGAGCTAACAGTGTCTACTTAGCCCTCGAGGTCAGCATCCTCAGAAAGGCCCTCCCCGAGCACTTGAAGGAATTTTATTCCCATCTTCCCAGTTACTCGGTCCCGTCACCCTGTTGTAATTGTGGCATCACCGTCTGAAACCATCTTACTGTGTCTGTGACTATTTGTGTTCATGACTGTTGTTGGCCTCCCACGTAAAGGTGACTTTCCCTGAAGGCAGGGACTCGGCCTTTCACGGTCACCGTCTGTCCCCACACATGGGTTCCTGGCGCATAGTAGGCATTCAATACGTGCTACATGAATGGGAAGTGTGTAGGCCACGGTTAATGGAGATAGAAAGAAGAAAATGACCGTTCTTATGTTCAATGTCCTTGGGAAACATTCCAGAAAGAAAATAAACCATTGAAAGCTTTAAAAAATATATACATTTTATTGATATTTTCACAGAGAGGAAGGGAGAGGGATAGAAAGTCAGAAACATTGATGAGAAAGAAACACTGATTAGCTGCCTCCTGCACACCCCCTACTGGGGTACATGCCCTTGACCAGAATCGAACCTGGCACCTTTCAGTCCGCAGGCTGATGCTCTATCCACTGAGCCACACCGGTTTCGGCACCACTGAAAGCTTTGAGCTGTGCAGGTCAGGTAGGTAGAATGGTTCAGATTTGTGTTTTTCAGCCATTACTGAAGGCTTAAAATAAATTCAGTTCCATCATCTAGTGCATGATGGGCCATCCTTGACCGGAGCTGACCTTCCTTAGCAGGAGAGCGAGGCCAACAGGACCCAGACTCAGAAGATGGGATATTGCGTGCGTGTGACTGGGGGAGATGCTAAGAGAAATGTGTAAGCAGAACTCGCCGGAGGAGGTGCTGGGCCTTCGCTCCCAAGCATGAGCCTCCGAGAGTGTGTTGTCCTGCTGTGTCTCCCAACGGCCCCTGCGGCCACACTGACTCGCTTTCCGTTGCCCTGGTTGCAGGACTCGGAGAAGCGCACTCCGCTGCACGTGGCCGCGTTCCTGGGAGATGCCGAGATCATCGAGCTGCTGATCCTTTCAGGTAAATGCCAGCGGTGCGCACAGTGCCCGCAGACAGCTGTCAGCGGCCCACTTGTTACAGTGGCCACGCTGAGGGACGCAAGCACAGTTTCTCTATGGGGCCCATGGAAGTGTATTCGATGAGCGGTTTTGTCGGTAAATGTGTAAAAAGTGCCAGGAGTTGTTCTTTTTGAAAAATACGTGTTTTTTTAAATTTTTTTTTATTGATTTCAGAGAGGCAGGGAGAGGGAGAGAGAGAGAGAAGCATCAGTGATGAGAGAGAATCATTGATCGGCTGCCTCCTGCATGCCCCCTAATGGGGATCGAGCCCCAAACCTGGGCATATGCCCTTGAATGGAATAGAAACTGGGACCCTTCAGTCCATAGGCTGACAGTCTATTCACTGAGCCATACTGGCTGGGGCATAAGAAGTTGTTCTTATTGAAAAGTGACGTCCCCAGCAAAACTTATGTGTGGTTTGAAAATCTGATTCCTGACTGTCTGTCTATCAGGCCCAGCATGGCAGGTGAACCCAGCGTATTTGGATGTCTTTATAAAAGAACAAACAGGCAAACTGGTTCTTTAGTGTCTATATGAACAGACACAACTGTGTGTGTGTGTGTGTACATAGATCTGGATTGCACTGCAAAACAATGCTTTGCTCTGTTTATGGACCTATGACTATGGCTGTGTATACTATCTAATAAAAAAGTAATATGCAAATTGACTGTACCTTTGCTACACCCACAAGCCAATCAGAGCGAGCATGCAAATTGACTCAACCAAGATGGCGGTTAATTTGCATATCTACGTACAAAAGACAGCGTAGAAGGAAGCCAAGCACTGCAGAAGGGGACAAAGCTGTGAGAAATAAGCAAGCAGGGTAGGGAAGAAGGGAGGGAGCAAGGCAGAGGAGATGAGAGAAAGGGAGGCAGCAGAGAAGGAAGCGAGGTAGTGGAGAAGGGAGGGAGAGAGGCAGCAGAGAAGGGAAGGAGCTTTGCTCAGGCTGCAGGAAGCTCTATTCTTGCAGGAATCTTCCTGCAACAGGTCTCTAGTATGTGTATGTGTATGTATGTATGTATGTGTATGTGTGTGTATGTGTGTGTATGTATATATATATATATATATATATATATATATAAAGTGGTAATATACAAATTAGCCAGCTCAGGAACAGGCTGCATCAGGAGGAGCTGTGTACACAGATGGGCAGGAGGGGACTGCGTGCTGCCCCCAGCCCCAGCGGACACACACCAGGGGTGGGGGCGTGCTCTGGTGGCCGTGGTGCAGCTCGGAACACGCCCCCGGTGGGTGGCAGTGGTGGCCGGAGCGAAGCAGCCCGGGTCCCGGGAGCCAGTGCCGGCAGCTGGGGGAAGGAAGGCCGACTCTTGTACGAATCTTTGTGCACCGGGCCTCTGGTAAAAATATAAAAATACACAAGGAAAGGAAACATTCATTTCTGGACAGTGTTTACTTACTTCTGAGGAGGCAGGTTGAGGGAGGTGTTTTTAGGGCAGGGCACAAAAGAGACCACAACTCTGTAAAGTATTCTGTTTTCTAAAAATTGGAAGCAAACATGGCAAATGTGTTCAATCTGATTTGCATATGCACTGGTCTTTGCGACGGTCTCTTAATTTTTCTGTGGGTTTTAAGTCTTTTATCTGAGTTCAAAACACCAGTGCTTTCATTTTTGGAAACCTGTGTGCTGGGTACATTCCACCGAGCAGGTTTCTGAAATCGGTGTGTGCTCTCCGCCTGGGGCGTTTGCCAGCGAGGGCCCAAGAATGAGTCTGAGCACGTGCGCGCGTTCTGGTGTGGGTCACGTGGGGTCCCGTTGCCTTTCTTCCTGCCTCCTGGCAGCGAGATTGAAACCTGGAGGACATGCCTCTGCCCACAGACTGTGCAAAGGCCCGCACTGAGGCCCGGCCTTTGTTTGCAGTAGCAAAGGGGACCCTGGAACCCAAAGCGAGCTGCGCACCGTGGGAGCTGATGCAGATGTTTAAGCAGATGTGGAGGACATTGTAGGAAGGAAACAAGACTTGTGCTGGGAGCCCTTGCCAGTTTGGCTCAGCGGTTAGAGCGTCAGCCTGTGGACTGAAGGGTCGCAGGTTTGATTCCGGTCGAGGGCACGGACCTTGGTTGCCAGCTTCATCTCCAGCCCTGGTCGAGGCACACATGGGAGACAACCGATGGCTGTATCTCTGTCACATCAATGTTTCACTCTCTCTCCTTCCTTCAGCCTTTCTCCCACTCTCTCTAAAGATCATTGGAAAAACTATCCTTGGGTGAGGATTAACAAACAAACAACTACTGCGCAGGAAGGTTTCCCTGTCCTTGTGTGGTGTCCTCTTCAAGGTGGGCTTCCCCGGACACAGTGCTTTGTGCCTTCGCTGTTCAGCCTGTGCCCCTGACTGCTGCCTGGAGCTTGTGGGGAGCCTGTGTGGCGTCCTTGTGTTCTTGAGAGCAGGCCTCCCTGACGGTTCTGAGATGTTCCCGGGCCGTAGGCCAAACACACACGCATTGTTTGGTGTTGGCACGGACCGGGGCTCAGAGCCAGCACGCCCCCGGCAATAGAGACTTGGCCCACAGAAAACTGTGGGCAGAAACCGGTGGGGCATAGAGTAAAGAACTCTGTGGTATGACCGCTAATGGTCCCAACTGGCTGTACTCACCATCCAAACGTTGTGTGAAGAGACACCTCAAAGTCTCAGAAAAACGTTAGGTTCGTGAATGTGCCAATTCAGAACTTTGTCTTGGTTTCTGTCTGTTTTTCATACCTGAAAGGGAAGGCTTTCATTCTGCGGCGTAAAGTTGACCCTTTCACCATCTTCACGTGGCATGGAGCCCATCAGCCGCTCTTTAAAAAAAAAAAAAAAAAAAAAATATATATATATATATATATATATATATATATATATATGTATATATATATATATATTTTCCATTGATTTCAGAGAGAAAGGGTGAGGGATAGAGAGATTCTCTCAACATCAGTGATGAGAGAGAAGCATTAACCAGTTGCCTCCTGCATGCCCCACACTGGAGATTGAGCCCGCCACCCAGGCCTGTGTCCTTGACCGGAATCAAACCCGGGACTCTTTAGTCCGCAGGCCGACGCTCTATCCACTGAGCCAAACTGGTTAGGGCCAGCTGCTCTTAAATGTGGCTCAGTCAGGGGAGCCTGGAGAATATATCTTGATCCGTACACCTCTTTGTCTTGGAATTCTGAGCTGTTAACCTCTCGTATAATTTTGGGTGGCGCATGCCATGGAATTTCCCCACCCCCATCAGATTAGAAAGATTTGGGGTCTGAGAGAGCATTGGGAAAATTCTTTAGAAATTTTACTCAATTGTAGAAGCTTTAGGTAAACGCTTGGAATTCACATGGCTTTAGTTTGCCCTTAGAAGGCCTGTATCCAGTTGTATATTATTTTCCTGAAGAATGGTCACTGTAAGAGCAGGACCATTTCATCTCTGAGCTTTTATCTGGCAGCTGAACCTTTAGGGCAGTGGTCGGCAAACTCACTAGTCAACAGAGCCAAATATCAACAGTACGATTGGAATTGCTTTTGAGAGCCACATTTTTTAAACTTAAACTTCTTCTAATGCCACTTCTCCAAAATAGACTCGCTCAGGCCGTGGTATTTTATGGAAGAGCCACACTCCAGGGGCCAAAGAGCCGCATGTGGCTCATGAGCCACATTTGCCGACTACTGCTTTAGGGAATCCACTCAAACTCTTCTCCAACTTCTTAATGAGTGAGGTGTTAATGATTCCCATGTTGGACAAATGATTTGGCTTTGCCAGAATAGCCCATTACAGCTGTGTTCTCTATTGTTGTATTAACTGGAAGAGGGTAGCGTAACCCAACCCCATTAATCCCTCCCGATGTTGCCTGCTACTCTGTTTCCCCGAAAATAAAACAGTGTCTTATATTAATTTTTGCTCCCAAAGATGCACAGATCTTATTTTCGGGGGGATGCCTTATATTACAGCGAGTAGGTCTTATTTTCAGGGGATGTCTTACTTTCGGGGAAACGGGATATTAGCCAGGCGGATGGAGCCCTGAGGCCCCTGAGCAGACAGAGAGGAATAGGCCTTGCACCGCCTCCCACCCCCTTCCTATAACCGTCAGAGCGGACTCTGGCCTTACTCCCCACCGGACTCTGGCTTCTCTTTGGGAACTGGCCTGGTCAGGCTCCTGTCAGAGAGAAGGTCAAGAGCTTGCTGTTGCCCAGAGCTGCAGGAGATGAACGTGAACCAGCGCGTGGATGAGAGTTAAGGGACAAGGCTTTGGTGTAGGAAGCAGAGCCCTCGGGAACACGACCCCAGTGGCAGCAGCTGTAGAGAAACTGGGATGCTCACGGGTTAGAGCCCTGGGCCGGAGGAAGGACACCGAGTCCTCACCCTCCAGCATGGGATGTGTGAGGTGAAAGTACGAATTCAAAATAGCAAGTTCATTTGCATGTAGGCTACCCAACACGGGGTGTTCCGGTAGCGGGATTTCCTGTGCTTTCTGCGTGTGATTTCTGCTCCCAGAGCACATTGTCTCCTGAGCCACGCAGGTCGTTGCTTTGATGCTCTTATGCATAACCCGTGCTCATCCTTTAAGGTTGGATTTTTGCGTGTGTGTGTTTTTTTCCACCCCCGAGAGGTGGGGTGATTACACCAGGCCGTGCTGGTTTTGCCCCCCTCGGTGGTGTGATTATCAAGGGATGGGCCGTTACCTGGTGGGCATGTCAACCGGCTCCAGCAGCAAGTCCAAGGGGCGTGCTGAGGATGCTCCGAGCTGTTGCCACATCACGGGGTCATCACACTCGCTTCCAAGGTCATTGCTTTGAAAGACACTGCTCCTGGGCTGTAGTAAGATTTGGTCTCCGCGTGAAAAAACAACAACAATAACAAAAAAAAAACATAGCAAGCCCATTTCATTCTATTCTAATCATACTGCATATGACTTTTGGTTTATACTTGTTAGTTTCTGTAACTAAACGCCAAACTTGGGATACATCAGCCTTAAGAATCCGTTATCCTCTTTGACCTCTAAGCGCTTTCAGGCCCGCGTCTACCTTTGGCCTCCATTCTACCTTTCCCTAGACGGCAGGGCTAAGAGAACAGACATGTCACCTCTGGAAAAGATGCTCAGAGCACCCGTTACTCCTGCTCTGTGTGAACCTAAGATCAGGTGGTCATGGGGGGAGATGAAAAGCACACTTAACTCCCAATCAGGTTCATGCCTGACAGCTGGGAGCGAAGAACCAGGATAGCCTACCATTTCACGGATAATAATGTAAGCTTTCTGATGTCCTTGGGTACACGGCGCCTGCCTTTAAGTCATTCGGCATGCAGGCCCTAACGGGGAGCTTCCCTGAGAAAAACCGGCTATAAATACTCAGCCATCTCCGGCTCCCGCTGACATGTAAACAAGGCTGGAGAGAAGCCGAGGACGCCAGGGGCAGGGATGACGCTGATGAAATACTGCCGGCCCCGTTCAGATAGCTCTGCTTTTGTCATAAGAAGTCCGTTGCTGGGAGGGGAGCTTTCCTGAAGGACAAGGGGAGGGACGGGGAACTCAGTGGGACCAGGACAAAGCCCGTCCCAGCTCTGAGACGAGCTCTCAGAACCTGGAGCCACAGGAAAGCAATGCCGGGGTGCGTTACACAAAGAGGGTGAGGGGGGACTGCTTTATGAGCTCAGCCAGATCGGGTCATTTTTCTCTTTGAGAGAATTTTGATATTAAAAGCCACACTGGGATCTACATGCAACGGAAAGTTTTCAGAATCTATAAATAATAATTCTCATAACAACACAGTGTAGATGCCTATAAATGATAAGAACAGACCATCATAAAAGAATAAGGGAAACAGGCAAAGCATCTGAAGGAGCAGTTTCCGGAGAATGAATGATGGGCGGGCAGGAGACAAGCGTATTAGCAGACACCCAACCCCACTGTCAAACAGGAAAGCGCCGAGAGGAGATACCACGTTCCTCTGATCAGAGCTGCTATATTTTCAATGATTATGACTCCATGTTATCGCCTTCAGAAACAGGATACAGAGCCTTCTAATGCCGCACACAAGGACAGAAGCAGGTTGCATATCTCAGGGAAAGGAGGGAGGGACAAGGAGGAGGAGGGGGCAGGGAGAAGGAAGAGAAGGTGGTTGAAGGTCCAATTCTGATTGCGGTGGCCAGAGCAGGTGGACTCAGGGCTGGGCATGTGCCACACGCGTGCAGCCTGCCCTCCCTCGTGGGTGCCCTGGCTGGCCGGCTGGTGACAGAGCTATGGCGGATGAGCTGCTTAGGGTCACAGAGTGGCGAGACCAGAATGGCATGTGGGGAGTCAACGGAAGGTTCCCTGAGCGCTGCTCTCTGTGTGGCGTGGCTTCCCCATCGCCCTGCTGGCCCAGCTTCCCGGCCGCTGTCTGCCCCGCAGCTGGGCGCCTGCGTTTGGGGCCAGCCAGAGGCTGTGGAGGGAGAGAGCACGAGACAAAGGTTAAGACCCCACCAGCAGGGAACACGTCCTCAACTGGAAAATTCCCCTTCAGTCGACTGTTCCACAACAGCCTCTTGCTATTTATTATTCTTACTAGAGGCCCAGTGCATGAAATTCGTGCACATTAAAAGGGGGTTAATTAGAGGAAATAATTTAATATTGCTATTTGCCCTTGCTCTATAATAGAAGTGTCAGAGATGAAAGAAAATTAGTAAAATGTATATGAAAATCTTCCTCCTGTCAGAGTCTGAGGCTCACCACGGGACCCAGAGTCAAGTTCCCACCCACCCACATGTGCCTCAAAATCGCATAAGGCCCAGACCTGGCCGGCCTCTGCCCCCATTGGGCTAGATCTAGACTTGGCCACTCCCACCCTAGTCAAGCCCCGCCAGGCAGGGGGCATAGCCTCAGGTCCCCTAGCCCAGACCGGGGTGGGGGGCGTGCCTTGAGGTCCCCCATCAAGTCCTGCCAGGTGAGAGACACAGCCTGAGATCCCCTGTCAAGCCCCGCTGGGTGGAGGGCATGGCCTGAGGTCCCCATCAAGCCTCTCCAGGCTAGGGGGGCGGGGATCAGGTCCCCTGGTCTAGCACCGGGAGGGAGGCACAGCCTCAGGTCCCCCATCAAGCCCCACCAGCAGGGGGGTGCAGCCTCAGGTCTCCTGTCAAGCCCCGCTGGGTGGGGATGTGGCCTGAGTTCCCCCGATCCAGCACTGGGGGTGCACCTTGAGGTCCCTTGTCAAGCCCTGCCAGACTGGGGGGGCGCAGCCTCAGGTCCCCTGGCCTGGCGCAGGGGCAGGGGGAGGCTTGAGGTCTCCCAGCCTGGTTCTGGGCACAGCCAGAAGTCCCCTGTCAAGCCCCACTTGGTGGTGGGTGTGTGGCCTGAGGTCCCCCAGCCTGACGCTGGGGCAGGGGAGTAGCTTGAGGTCCCCTAGCCCAGCACCAGGATCAGAAGCCCACCTTGAGGTCCCCCATCAAGCCCTGCTGGGTGGACAGGTCCCCTGTCAAGCCCAGCCAGGCAGAGGGGTGCAGCCTCAGGTCCCCTGGCCTGGTGCTGGGGTGGGGAGCACAGCCTGAGTTCCCCTGTCAAGCCCCGCCAGGCAGGAGGTGCAGTCTGAGATTCCCCAGCCTGATACCAGGGTGGGGGCGCAGCCTGAAGGCCCCTGTCAAGCCCTGCCAGGTGTGGGATGCAGCCTGAGGTCCCCTGTCAAGCCCCACAGGGTGTGGGATGGGGTAGCCTCAGGTCCCTGCTGATTGCTCGTTAAGGCTCCTTATGGAAACTTGGCTTCAGCTGTGGGTGCAGCCATCTTTGTGATGGAATGACGGTCAATTAGCACATTTCCTCTTTCTTAGATAAGATTTCCCCGGCCTGAACCTTAGGAAAATCCTGGAGGGTACTGGGTGGTGGGACCACTTTATATGGAAAGAGTGGATGAGTCATGTTTTTTAGACAGATACTTCCTCCTCTGTTTTTAAAAAAATATTTTTTATTGATTTCAGAGAGGAAGAGGGAGGGAGAGAGAGACAGAAACATCAATGATGAGAGAGTCATAAATTGGCTGCCTCCTACACGCCCTCCACTGGGGATCGAGCCTTCAACCCTGGCATGTGCCCTTGACCCGAATCGACCCTGCAGTCCACAGGCTGATGCTCTATCCACTGAGCCAAACCAGCTAGGGCGAATGTGTCGTTTTTTAATCAAGGGCTACTGACCAAGAATAAAATAGTGTAAAAAAGGCAAGTTAACACCCGTCCCCCATTTTATTAGGAAACATTAAACTTCACATGTGTTAGTCTCTTAAAAACATTGCCTATTTCTAATGTATTGAAAAATGTGGAAAACAGTATAATTAATACCCACGCACACCAAGATTTATGAAGTCAAAGTCAAAGTGGCCATACAGGAAAGAAAACATTGAAGGCACAGGTGCAGCCCATTGGCTGTGCTCACTCATCCTTTTCCCGACCCTCCTCCCCAGAGCACCCACTCTAGAGAATGCTGGCTTCTTTAGCCGTGGTTGCTGCTTTTACTTCCTGCCTGTGCATCTAGAAACAACATTCAGAATTACTTTTGTAAATTAAAAGCTGTATGTGACTGGTATTGTGCCATAGGCATTATTCTGCAACGTCATTTGTTCAGTGTTACCAGGTGGAACCAAAATGCTTCCCAAAGGGGCTACACCAGTCACACGCCCAAGCCTTCCTGCTGCTCCTCACTCTCGTAGCATTGTCAGACTGTAATTTTCACCAACTTGGGCATGATGTGGTATGCTAACGTTCCTGTCATTTGCCTCTCCCTAATACAGCTTTTTCAACTTCCTGAATTATTTTATTTTGCAACTGGTGAATGTTGTCATTCAAAACAGTCAATTCATTTTTTTCTTAAATCACAATTTATATTCAACTAGAGGCCCGATGCACGAAGATTCATGCACGAATGGGCCTTCCTTCCCCTGGCTGCCAGCACCGCCTTAGCTCTGCCCGGAGCAGCTTTTCTGCTCCAGCCCGAGCCGTCTTTCTGCCTTCCCAGGCTACCCAGAGGCCTGGAGTGCCTGGGGTGGTGCAGAACACCTGCGTCCCCCCTCCCCTGCCCCCCACTGCTTGGTGCCTGTGTATGCAAATTAACCCACAATCTTTGTTGGGTTAATTTGCATACTCACTCCTGATTGGCTGGTGGGCATTATGAAGGTATGGTCAATTAGCATGTTACTCTTTTGTTAGGTAGATATTATTCTGTATTAGTTTCAGCTGTACAGCATAGTGGCTCAAGAGTCCTATACTTTACAAAGTGGTCCCCCTGATATTTAAAGTGGGAGAGAGAGGTAGAAACACCACTCAGCCACGCTGGCTGGGCCAAAAGTATACCTTCAAAGCTCCCCATACCCAGCTGGTGTAGCTCAGTGGTTGAGCGTTGACCTCTGAACCAGGAGGTCAGTTAGATTCCTGGTCAGGGCTGCAGGCTTGGTCCCCAATGCGGGGCGTGCAAGAGGCAGCCAATCAGTGATTCTCTCTCATCATTGATATCTCTCTCTCTCCCCCTTTCTCTCTCCTCCCTTTCCTCTCTGAAATCAATCCTATATAATAAAAGAGTAATATACAAATTGTCCATCACCCCAACACACAAGATGGCTGCCCCCATGTGGTCAGAGATGGTTGCCCCCATGTGGACACAAGATGGCTGCCACAAGATGGCCTACAGGGGAGGGCAGTTGAGGGCAATCAAGCCTGCAATGGGGGGGCAGTTAGGGGTAATCCAGGCCTGCAGGGGAGAGCAGTTCGGGGGGACCCAGGCCTGCAGAGGAGAGCAGTTGGGGGGGGACCAGGCCTGCAGGGGAGAGCAGTTAGGGGCAAACAGGCTGGCAGGGGAGCAGTTAGGTGTCAATCAGGCTGGCAGGGGAATGGTTAGGGGGTGATCATGCTGGCAAGCAGAAGCAGTTAGGGGCAACCAGGAAGGCAAGCAGGGGGGCAGTTGGGAGCCAACAGTCCTAGACTGTGAGAGGGACCTCAGGTTGGAGAGTGTGCATGCTGGGCTGAGGGACACATACGTGCCGCCCCCGCCCCCTGCACGAATTTTTTGTGCACTGGGCCTCTAGTAAAAATATAATTGGAAAACATTTAACATTATACATGTGCCTGGCCCCATCTCAAACCAATGAAATTAGATGAGTGAGGGGGTTTTGGGGGTGGGTAGGAAGAGAGGAGTCTGTCTCTTGGTTTTGGAGATTATTATGTTCTTCTTTTCTATATGAATATCGTTGATGGTGTTTATCCTTCAGTTAAAGAGAAAAAGATTGTGTAAGCTCTATGATTTCTTATTTCCTTTTTGCTGGCATCTTAAACTAAATCTCTAGCTCATCGTCTCCTGGTGCCTTTAAAGAACACACACGTGGAAACACAAGGCTCCTGTTTTTATGCCGTCCGCTAGCCTTGGCCTCGCAGAGATTAGCCAGCCTGCTTCTACTCGCCTCCTGTCCCAGCCTGTCCCCGAGGCTCCGCCCACCTCCCCTCCTCTGCCCGCCTTGCTCGGGTCCTCACTCTTCTTCCTCACCAGCTCCTTCCTTGTCCGAAGGCCAGAATAGTCTCGTCTCACTACATCGGCAGACGACATTTCCTCTTGCTCCTCTTTAGTAGCCCTTTCAACAAAACTTTGGATATGTTTTAATATTCCCTACCTCTAGTTTCTTCTTTGCATATTCACCTTAACTCAACCCAGAAGACTGATCAAAACTCTGAAGCCCCTGAAAAGGAAGCTCAGATGGGGTGTTTTTAAAAAAATAATTTTCTTTAACAAATATATATTTTTTAAATTATTGATTTCAGAGAGGAAAGGAAAGGGAGAGAAAGATCAATGATGAGAGAGAATCATTGATTGGCTGCCTCCTGTACGCCCCCTACTGGAGATTGAGCCCACAACACCTGGGCATGTGCCCTGACGGGGAATTAAACCGTGACCTACTGGTTCTAGGTTGAAGCTCAACCGCTGCACCACATAGACGGGGCAGATGGGGTGTCTTACCAGTTCAGCTGCAGTCCTAGAGGGCTTGAGCTCACCAGTGAGAATCCCGCTTATTTAAAGTGGGAGAGAGAGGTAGAAACACCACTGGTGAGAACTCTGAAGGTGTCACGGAAGGAGGGCCGATTATGCTGTCCTTGACGCCATTCACGTGAGGCATCTGCTCCCTGGTGGAGGTGGCTCCAGAGAATGTGAGCTGGCCCTGGCTCAGGGATGAGCTGGCTCTAGCTGGTGTGAGCCTGACTGTCGCCCCCAGAGTGCGGGAGCCTCTCTCCCCCGAGTGTGAGGGAGCCATCAGGCACACACAGGCTCTCTGTTGGTCTGCCCCAGCGCTCCATGGAGGCTGGCTTATTCCCACCAAAACACCTGGCTCCTCCCAGAGACAAAATGGGGACTCCTGGGTAAAGGAGATTTCTGCTGATCCTCTCAGCCCAGTGGAAATCCCATCAATGAGCAACATAAACGGATGAAAAAACAGATCCAGGGACCGAGAAGCATTGATCAGACCATCCAACCTCAGAGGGAAGGCAGGGGAGGGTGGGGGTAAGCAGGCGAGATCAGCCAAAGGACTTGTATGCATGCACATGGGCCTAACCAATGGACATAGACACCAGGGCGGTGATGGCATGAGTGGGGTGTGTTGGGGGAGGGGGGTAATGGGGCGATAAGGGCACATATGTAATACCTTAATCAATAAAGAATAAAACAGAAGAACTCAACTTCACCTGATGTGTTTGGAAGCTGACTGGCCCCTCAGGCACACTAGTTAGAAGGCTGTAGGGGTTTTCTCTCTTTTCCACGTCCAGCGTGGAAAGAGAGGGGGTCCAGTTTCTGAGGAGAGGAGCTGGGGATTGAGAAATAAAAGAAAGAATAGAAGACGCAGAAATAAAAACAATAAGCTGGGGCTGGGTGGAACCTCTGTTCTCTCTGATGGAGAGACAGGGACTCATCGCCCACACAGCAAGTTTATTTTATACCCCCAAAATACTAGGAAGTTACATCAAAAGTTAAGATCAAAGGAGATTATTTGCATTCTTGAATGGGCCCCAGCACTCCCGATGCTTGACTGGATTTACATCTCAAAGCCCCACGTCAGCCTTTTTGGTGAAGCGTGTTCCCAGGACGTGGCTCTGCCTGTCACCTTGAGTTCGGCTGACCATAATTAAAGAAATGTCCATTTGCCTTCCCAGGGGGCCCTCTACAGAAGGCTGCTTGTTATTGACTGTTTGCCAAGAGAGCGTTGTGTGCCCTGTGAGATAAAAATGCTTAGTCACTAAATAGAAAATGCTTTATCTGATTATATATTTTATATTCAGGAAGATACATTCTGTTCGGGAACACACACACACACACACACACACACACACACACACAGAACACACATGTCCACAGCTCTGGAGAGTCTGTGCTCTCACCACTGTGTCCCCCGCCCCCCGGGATGCTGGGTCCCCACCCGGGCTTCACCAGTTCTTCATCTCACTCCTCTGTGGTCCTGGGCCTCCCCCTGTGTGTTTACCAGAAAGCCGGGGACCGAGACAAGGACAAACTAAATGCAGCCTGGTGATTGTACGGGGCAGATGGGGGTGCAAGATACAGCATCTGACGTGACCTCAGGAGACCACCCCCAGCCCCACCCCCCGCTGCATCGTGCCTCTAACCTGTGCCGCTTGGTTCCAGGAGCGCGTGTGAATGCCAAGGACAACATGTGGCTGACCCCGCTGCACCGGGCCGTGGCCTCCAGGAGCGAGGTGAGTGGCTGTCGGATGTGCCCTCTGCCCTTCAGTTCTCTCTGCTGAAGCGGGATTCTCACTGGTGAGCTCAAGGCTTTAGCGTCTCATGCTAGCGGGTTCCCAGCAGTGAACAGCTATTGATTTGAGCGCCAGCTGCGTGCCAGGCACAGGGCTGGTGGTGACGGGTGAGGTGGGGGCCCAAGGTGGGCTTCAGGGTGACTTCAGGGAGCCCTCAGGCCGGAAGGGGAGAGACACAGGTAAGCGGGTCAGTAGGACAGCAGAACGGAGTGGAGCAGGAAGCAAAGGACTGCTCGAAGAGAGAAGCCAGGTCGAGCCAGTCCTTCGAGGCCTTGCCGGCCAGGTCAGGAAGGAGGGCTGGGTGGAGGAGTGGGAGGGAGGAACAGGGGGGAGGGCTGGGTGGAGGAGCAGGGGGGGAGCTGGGTGGAGGAGTGGGAGGGAGGGCTGGGTGGAGGAGCAGGGGGGGAGCTGGGTGGAGGAGTGGGAGGGAGGGCTGGGTGGAGGAGCAGGGGGGGAGCTGGGTGGAGGAGTGGGAGGGAGGAACAGGGGGGAGGGCTGGGTGGAGGAGTGGGAGGGAGGAGCAGGGGGCAGGGCTGGGTGGAGGAGCGGGAGGGAGGATTAGGAGGGAGAAGCAGGGGGGAGGGCTGAGTGGAGGAGCAGGGGGGAGCTGGTTGGAGGAGCAGGGGGAGGGCTGGATGAAGGAGCGGGGGGGGGGCTGGGTGGAGGAGCAGGGGGGAGGGGGAAGGATTAGGAGGGAGGAGCAGGGAGGAGGGCTGAGTGGAGGAGCAGGGGGAGGGCTGGTTGGAGGAGCAGGGGGGAGCTGGGTGGAGGGGAAGATGCTGCCAGAGAAGAGGCACAGGGGGGAGTGGAAGGCGGCTCGGTGGATGCAGTTGGGGATCACTGAGTCAACAGGAATGCACTATCCGCAGCTGCTTGAGGCGATTTGGAACAATGGAGCTGCCTTGGTTCTCAGAGTGCCCTTCAGTCACTAGCGAGGTCACAATCAGCGGGACATTCAGACCCTCACCAGTGGAGTATTGGATAGCATGCATACGTTCCAGAAAATCACAATGACTCTTCGATTATTTTAGCAAGCAAGCAAATGGATACAGAAGCCAAATAGCAGGTTCAGATGGAAGCGGTAGTGTCTACCTAAGACGGTTGCTACCAGACTTCAGTGTAGGACAGCCTTCTAGGGCGGGGATCCAGCTGCCTGCTGGTGAGACCACCCCTCCAGGAGCAATGGGGCGGGCATCCTTCCTCCCACCCCCCAGTCAGCCAGGCTGGCTGCTTAGACAGGAAGGACAGGCAGTGAGGAGGTGCGGCCCGGCCTGGGGTTCACTGGCGGTGATGAGAGGGAGCATTCACAGCTCTGAGAGCATTGGGACAGAGGAGCGCCACGCCTCCCGCCTGTAATAGTGAAGCCATTGAGTTTATCATTTGCTTCTTTGTTTTTTTCACTTCAGTATTCGACTCTTGATTGTATTTTACAAAAGTATTGGCTCATGAGGGATCTGAAGGGGTAGAATTAAAAAAAACCCCACACAAAGCAATCGGTCCTTCAGGGTAGTTTGGGAAGGACCAGGTAAGTCACTTTTCTTGATTCAGAACGTTGTCAGCTTTCCTTCCCCCACATCATCTGGTACATTTCTGTCAGAGCCTGTGTGTGACACAGGAAAAGAGACTCTTTTTTTGTTATTATTATAGAAATCAGTAACTCCCTAGACGGTCAGGAAAGTGTGCCCTCTTCAAAGCAAGAGAAAGTGCCTCTAAGATGAAAGATTTGGAAAGAAAAGTAGTTTTAAAAGAAAGTTGAGTTTTTAAATCAAAGCCTTGCTTTAGCCCCGGCAGGTGTGTCTCGGTTGGTTGGAGTGTGTTCCTTTTAACACCAAAAGGTGGTGGGTTTGATTCCCGGTCAGGGCACGTACCCAAGTGGCAGTTCGTTCCCCAAGTGGGGGCAACCACTGAGAGCAGGAGGGAGGCTTGGGTTTTCCCAGCAACGGAGGAAGCCAAGCTTTCTGCCTGCTGTTGCTGGCCTAGGTCTCCACTCAATGCTTCAAAGTTCCAATTATAGAAGATATATGCCAACAGAAATGGCAGCAGCCACGGAGCTGGAGAGAGCAGAGGCTAGGGTTGCCTGGGTAATGGAGGAAGCAGCCCTAGTGCCTAGGCCTCCACTCTAGGCTACAATGTTTCAATTATAGAATTTAAATAAACCCAAACAGAAATGGCTGCCACCATGGAGCAAGCAGAAGGCTTGGCTCCACTCCAGGCTACAAAGTTTCAATTGTAGAACATAAATTAATTACAGATACCAGGGCCTCTGCCTGGGTCGCTGGGGGGTATGGCCAGCCTGCAAACCACCTTAGGCCCCTCTCCTAGGCCACCCCATGCCCTACCCTGATCCAGGACACCCTTCAGGGCAAACCAGTCAGCCCCCACCCATGCACCAGGCCTCTATCCTATCTAATAAAAGAGTAATACGCAGGTTGACCATTACTCCAACACACAAGAGGGCTGCCCCCATGTGGTCAAAGATCCTGCCCCCATGTGGACACAAGATGGCCACCACAAGATGGCCAGTAAGGGAGGGCTGTTGGGAGGTTCCAGGCCTGAAAGGGAGGGCAGTTGTGGGTAATCAGACCAGCAGGGGAGGGCAGTTGGGAGGGATCAGGCCTGCAAGGGAGGGTAACTGGGGACAATCAAGCCTGCAGGGGAGGGCAGTTAGGAGTGACCAGGCCAGCAGAGGAGGGAAGTTGGGGGCAAACAGGCTGGCAGGGAGCAGTTAGACATTAATTAGGCTGGCAGGGTGGTGGTTAGGGGGTGATCAGGCTGGCAGGCAAAAGTGGTTAGGGGCAATCAAGGGGGCAGACAGGCCAGCAGTTTGGAGCCAGCAGTCCTGGATTGTGAGAAGGATGTCTGACTGCCTGTTTAGGCCCGATCCCGGTAGGATTGACAGGCAGTTGGACATTCCTCAAGGGGTCCCAGATTGGAGAGGGTGCAGGCTGGGCTGAGGGACACCTCCTCCCCCCGCCCCCCTGTGCACAAAGTTCGTGCACCGGGCCTCTAGTTTCTAAATATTTCTTTAAAAGAAGTATCTCTTGAAGATAATACCTCATTCCACTAGTGTTAGTTACTCAAAAAGTAATCACATTTTGTGGCTTTTAGGAAACAAATTTCTAATGATTTCATTGGCCTTATCTCCAAAAACTATAAACTTGTGAAATGTTCTTGTATATTTTGTTTTGTTAGTCTATCCTTAATTTGCATACTCTTTAATGCAAAGCAAGAATTAGTACCAATGCAATAAAATAATGCACGAGGCAAAGGTATTCCAGTGACAGTATGGGTTTTCCTTTTGCTCTGAACGGGTAAGAAGCACACTGTACCAGCAGTTTCTGCACCATTGCTTGGAGATGGTTATCTTCAATCTTTTTGGCCATATATCTGCAGAACATTCCAGCATGCATCTGTAGAATGTGCATCTCATTTATTTATAAATCATACACCGAACTGCTGTCATATTTCAAGGCTCCATAGACTCCGAGGGCGGCTCTTCATTTATCAGCTCTCCCGTGACCCGGGGAGATAATAGGCTTCTGATGGCTTTCCTGTTTTGGCCAAGCGCCTGTCAGAGCTGATTAAATCTGTCATTCCTTCTACCTTGTAACGTAGGTGACAGCACGCTTTCCCCGGAGCGGAAGTGCCCGCTCCGGTGGCTTCCACGTCAGTCACGCGGGTTCCTTGCACACATCTGGCTTCTTTCAGGGTGCTCCAAGTTTCGGGGCACAGCTCACAATCTGTCCGTGGACGTGGCAGGCCCTTCAGTCTGCCTTTGGGTGCGCTCCTGGCGAATGAATGGGGCCAGGGCCACCCCACCCCCTCAGTGCTGTGGAGCCCCCTCTTCCCTGGGGGCATCCCCAATACTATGAGGCCAGATCCTCGGCAAACCCGACCTAGGGCACAGCGCCAATGCCAGCCGAAACGCTTTCCTTTTCAAAGGAAATAAATGTAAGGGAAGGTTCCAATACATTTTCTTCCCACATCATGATGAACTGGCGGGGAGAGGGGTTGTATTCTTCCCTCTTAAACCTCCATATTTATGAGAACAGAGTTGATAAAAGTATCATTTTTCTAATTTAAATGCTTTATTGTGATTGAGCTTTCCTTTTGCTTTATTTTTGGTGCATTCAGCTAGTTTTTAGGATAGAACTCAGCTAGTTTTTAGGGTAATATTTCTCTCACCTTCGGTAGTTCTAGCCATGTTTGCACAGTATGTGAGCATCATAGGTACATGTGTTTTGCTCTGAAATGGGCTCAAGGAATATTTAGCAATGATTATTTTATTGTCTGTCTTGCTGAGGATGGGTGGCATATATATATATTTCCTCCCCTTTTTGGTAATCTTAACAAATTGCTTGCCTGTGCCCTATTAACTTATTACCCTTTCTTTATAGCACGTGAATGTAGCCACACTATTTCTTTAAACTAGATTCGCTCATTTGCAAAGTTAATTTCTTTTTGCTCCCATTCTACCCATTTAGCCTTTCACTTCCACATGTACTAATTCATGGAACATTCTTTCTATTTTATCATTTATGTCCCCGATGAAAGTATTAATCTTGAGAGTTCCAATTGTCTTCTGTCTGGGGTACTTTTATATTACTTTCATGATAACGCAGCCTAGTCGCTCCAGGCCTGTGGGGATCAGGGTGGACAGAGGTGAGCACTGGACCATGAAGGGTGCAGGAGTATGGGACTGCACCTTTCCCTGGTTCACAGATGACACATTGGTAAGATGCCCATAGGCAGCTCCATTAACTGCTCCCAAGGATGTCCCTGGAAATCAGGAGAAGCAACCACAGCCAGTCACCTTTCCAGAGACACTGCATCATTCACTTGGTTCAGCAGAGGCGTCTCCAGTCCTGGAGGGTAACCAGGTCCCCAGGCAGCATCACAGAGAGCCCTAGGCCAGCTGGAACCCCTGGAATGGGACCAGGCGTCTATTTTTAAGGGCTCTCCAGGCGGTTCACTGCACAACAAGGTAGAGGTGTAGTTCGAGAGGCAAACACGCTGACTAGGTCAGTGGTCGGCAAACTCATTAGCCAACAGAGCCAAATATCAACAGGACAACAATTGAAATTTGTTTTGAGAGCCACATTTTTAATTTATTTATTTTATTATTTTTAAAAAAAATATATTTTATTGATTTTTTACAGAGAGAAAGGGAGAGGGCTAGAAAGTTAGAAACATCGATGAGAGAGAGAAATATCGATCAGCTGCCTTTTGCACACCCCCTCCTGAGGATGTGCCTGCAACCAAGGTACATGCCCTGGACCGGAATCAAACCTGGAACCTTTCAGTCCACAGCCAAACCGGTTTTGGCGAGAGAGCCAAATTTTTAAAACTTAAACTATATAGGTAGGTACATTGTTATTAACTTAATTAGCTTACTCCTAAGTTGGCCTTTGCTAAAAACTCAAGGGGCCAAAGAGCCGCATGTGGCTCGCGAGCCACAGTTTGCCAACCACTGGACTAGGTCAATAGAAGGAAAGTGAAAGGTGGGAGGCTCAGGAAAGGTGAAGGAACTCAATAGTCGAAAAGAAACCACCCCATTGTAACATGGGGACGGTTGGGAAAACACTTGGTAGCTTCAGGCTGAGATGGTGGCAGACATCCTCTGCTTCACTGCCTATCGATCCCAGAGTGGGGGTTCCGACCTTGGTTGACAGCACTGGAGATTTAGAAATGGATCCAAGAGTGTCTGAAGGGCTCGGAGGCCTTGGCTTTGGAGGAGGGAGACTGATCAACAGGCACCTCTGAGCTCAGGTGATCTCGGGGGGGGGGGGGGGGGGCCTTTTGGCCGAAGGATGTTTTGCCAGATGTGCACACTCGCACATGGGTGCTCTCATGTGGTCTCAAACACCTGGTACCTTAGAAGGAAACCTCACACTCAGAAGGTGTATTTGGTTTTGGAGCCGTGCCAGGGCCCTTGGCCTAACAAACGTCTGGGTCTGGGGCGTCTGTTTGGATCGGCGCCACTCCATCTTTACCTTGCAATCGCTCTGTGTGTCCTTTTGTGGGGTGACTCCCACAACCAGGTGCAAATGACCACAGGGGCGGTTAAGTTGGTAATAAACAAGCACGGATTTATTGAACTGGCCAGGGCGGTCGGAGGGCACCACACATGTGGAGATCAATCACACATGACCACCCGTCCCGGGTGCAGACAGTCCTTTTATAGGGTCTTCACTGTAAGCTTCTGTTGTTTTAAATTCCGAGAACAGCTCTCAGGGTCGTATCTGGGATAGAGAAGTTACAGCAGACTATGATTGACTCTGTTGCCTGTTCCTTGTCTCTAACCATGTATCTCACTGGACGTGATAACGTAGTCCCATCTCGCAAAAGCAGACAGCTGAAGACCACCCTTTTGTTTTAAGTAAGCAAGTGTGAATAGCGGTCAGAAGAGTAGGATCAGCAGTTTTACCCGAGATGAATGCTACTATATTTCAGTCCCAGGAGATTACCCCTCTGAAGCCAGCCTTGAGGGCAGGAGCCGCCCCTCTCTGTGGCCCGGGGTCTGGGGAAACCGCTCACACCCAAGGAGTGTTGATCGCATCGGCCGGTGACCCTGCACACTCTGCTCTGGTTACAGGAGGCGGTGCAGGTGTTGATTAAACACTCGGCCGATGTCAACGCCAGGGACAAGAACTGGCAGACCCCGCTGCACGTGGCCGCCGCCAACAAGGCTGTGCGGTGTGCGGAGGTGATCATCCCCCTGCTGAGCAGCGTCAATGTCTCCGACCGCGGCGGCCGCACCGCCCTGCACCACGCCGCTCTCAACGGCCACGTGGAGGTGAGCATGCTCACCCTGGGGGCAGGGGTCCTCCCTCTGGATCTCTGGGCCCGCATGGCACCATTTGCCACCTGTGTGTCGTCTCTCTCTCTCTCTCTCTCTCTCTCTCTCTCTCTCTCTCTCCCCCCCCCACTCCCCTCTCTCCCTCTCAGCTAGCAGTGGAACCTAATATTACTATTGCGACCTTTACGGAATGTGGTCGTAATATTTGTACACGAAACCACAGGCATTTATGTCCATTTTTGTTTACTGCTGGGGTTTTCCTCTCTTCTCCACGACCAGCGGGGAGAGAGAAGTAGGGTCCAGTTCCTGAGAAGAGGGGCTGGGGATTGAGAAATAATAGAAAAGAATAGAGGACACAGAAGTAGAAAATAAAGCTGGGGCTGGGTGGAATCTCTGCTCTCTGATGGAGAGACAGGGAATTCCAACCCAAATTCAGCATGTTTATTTATACTAAAACAGAAAGGGGTTTCACATGAAAAGACCTAAAATCAAAGGAGCTTAAGTGGGCCCAGGCCCCACTCATTCCCTCATTCCTGGGGCTCCGCTGAATCTACATCTCAAAGGCCCCCCCCAAACCCCCCCCCCCCACACACACACACCTGAAGCACATTAAAGTCAGTACTGAATAACACATCCAACCCTTTTGGTGGATGCCTTTCCAAGACGTGGCTTTGCCTGGTGCCTTGGATTCAGCTGACACTGATTTTTAAAAATGCCCAGCTGTCTTCCCTGGGGCCCTCTACAATTTACCTATTTTAAAATATATTTTTATTGATTTCAGAGAGGGAGAGGGAGAGAGATAGAAACATCAATGATGAGAGAGAATTGTGGATCCGCTGCCTCCTGCACGCCCCACACTGAGGATCGAGCCTGCAACCCGGACCTGTGCCCTTGACCGGGAACGGAACCGTGACCTGGTTCATAGGCCGATGCTCAACCATGCCGGGCAGGCTATATTCATTTTTAAATTTAAAGCCACGGCGAGTTGAAAAACTAGCTATCACCTGAGTCTTTCTCTCCTGATACACATGCTGCCGGGTTTGAACTCCGTTGGAACTCCGACCTCTGACTGGCCTGGCCTTCCATTTGGGGCAGTTCCCCTGCAGGCGGTGAGGGGCCCTCCCCTGTCCACAGTGCACGCTGGACCTCACTCTGGGTTTACCTTGCAGATGGTCAATCTACTCCTGGCCAAAGGGGCGAACATCAACGCCTTTGACAAGAAGGACCGGCGGGCCCTGCACTGGGCGGCGTACATGGGTAAGTGGCCCGTGGTTGGGAAGCAAGTGCCCGTGACCTTCATGAGGGAAGACAGGGCCCTCTCACTGACCACACAGGTTCTTTCTCGGGCAAGTCTGACCTCTTTTCCTGCTTGGGATCCAGCTATTTAATGCAACGCACGAGTGTCAGTGGTATTTGGGCCAACAGAAGTGGAAAGGAAAAATAGAGAAATGTACCTTCTTCCCCCACCTTCTTTAGAGTGGGTACACATAGTAGGTACCATAAAGTACCTACTATGTGTCAGACTTTACATAAAGTAAAGTAGGTACTCTCTAAATATCTGTTGACTATTTCCATGGATTGAGATGTGGTCTGTTGTACTGGCAGGCGTCGAACACCCTAGTTGGGCAGTCGCTTTGCCAGAGATTTCTTTCTCCTACAGGGAGGAGGAGGCGTGCCTCATGGCCTGATCTCACAGAGTGTGTTTCAGTCTGGATTGGAAAGCTGCGCACATGGTGCTTCTCTTAACTAGTTGTGGAAGCAAGATAAGGTGTTTACAAAGAAAGCAGCCTAGCTCGCAGACCAAGGATGTAAATGCCATTTGTCTTTTTATTATAAATATTTTTGAAAGAACCAGAAAGGAAGGATGGATGGAACTGCCCCGCCTCCCCCCGCCCCCACCCCAGCTGCTGTGTAGGTCAAGGTGGCCGGAGTCACTGTAGATTGTCCTGCTTCTCCATGTCCTGCAAAGCTGGGGCTGGTAGTCCTTGCTTCTGCCAGCTTGGCCAGGAGGTGGGGGAAGAAGGTGCATTTCTCTCTTTTTCCTTTGCACTTCTGTTGGCCCAAATACCACGGACAACAGGTAGACCCTAGAGAGTTTATTCGCGGACAACAGGTAGACCCCGTAGAGTTTATTCTTGGTGTGGCCCTTCGGGGAATGGAGATCCTTCGTTTGTGTTTCTGATTGGAGAACACCCTGCAATGAGGAAGCAGGCAAGATTCTGTTGGCACCAAGTTCTAACCCACTGGAAGGCCATCCCCATCCCCAGGGCACGATGTTGGTAAATTACGGAAGATCGACACAGTGGACACGGCACAGTAACGGCAGTGATGACGTCATTATCTTTATTAACATAGAAGGGTCCTGTGGTGTGTCAACTGAACACAAATCACAACATAGGATGAACACCGTGAAAAAGTCTATACAATAAACACAACCTGGTGTATGGAAACGATCATTGATCATCTCCAGGGATTGGTGATTGTTGATGATTTTGGTTTCCTTTTAATACCACTTGGCTTTTCTGAACCTTCTTAAGCACACAGGCCTTTTATCTTGTTAAAAAACAAGAACGTTAATTGTGGGAAGGACAGAAGGCGGGTGGGGCAGGGATGAAATAGAGGATGTGCTCTTGGTTCTGAATGGATCTTCTCTGGCTTGAAACACCAGAATCCCAACTCTGTGAGCCTGTCGTGTGCAGGGGCGGCCAGCTGAGCTGGCCGAGCGGAGTGGGTGCCTGCACGGCCCTGGGGGGCTGTCACAGGTGGGCGGGTGCCAGGCCGGCCTGCAGGCAGAGCACACAGGAAGCTGGTGAGGGATGCCACTCAGACTCCTGGGGCTTCCGGTCTGTTCTTGCTGATGTGCAGCTGGAGCATGTGTGTGGAATTGCTTTGGAGGGGTAAAGTCGTCATTTTGTGTGTCATCAGGATGCAAATAGGAAAATACGTAGTTGATGATCTGTAGGAAATAAAGGACAACCAGGATGAAGGATAGCACCACTAGTAATTGAGCTACACATATACAAGCCTTGGGGAAAAAGAGTCAAATATTAATAAAAGAAGCCTTGACCAAACTCTCTCTCTCTCTCTCTCTCTCTCTCTCTCTCTCTCTCTCTCTCTCTCACACACACACACACACACACACCTCTCATTCATACATATATGTGTGCACACCTTTCTCTTGCACACACATACACCTGTCCCTTACTCATTCATACATATATGTGTGCACACCTTTCTCTCTCTCACACACACATCTTACACACGTACATCATTCTCTCACACACATACACACATCTCATCCTCTGCCTTCCTCTCTTTCACACACCGGCACACACCTCTCTCTCACATACATCCCTCTCTTTTCACACACACACACACACACACACACACACCACACAATCACACACACACAGAGCACACCACACACACACACACACACACACACACACACACACACACACATTTTAGACAGGCCAGTACTCATCTACTCTTCAGTTATCAACCATGTTTTCAGGGATGACTCCGAAGCATCGAACCATCTTCAGTCACAAAATAAAGGTCAAAAGCATTTAACATATTATATGTAGTGACATAGGGAACAAAAGAAAATGGTCTAGAAAATGTGCCAACGGGTTGAAATTAGAAGGATTTTCCGTTTAGCCAATAATTCACAAGAATACTTTTAATTTAAACCACATAAAATTGCCATGTCTGTTGCCACCCCCAAACACACACACACACACACACACACACACACACACACACACACCTGTCAAACAGCAATTTCATATAATTTAAAAGTTAATCTGGAGTCACCCTGATTAATTGATTTTTTTTTGTTTCATTAATTTTTTTCAAACCAAGTTGCCACTGTAGGGCCTTTCGGTGAGGCATGGTGATTGGTTTCCAAATCGCTTTCAGTTTAACATAATGTTTGAAGGTTGTGATACTAACACGTTACAGGACCTTGTTCTTATTTATTGATGAACAGGCATCTCTCCCATTAGATCTTGAAGAAAAGGCTCACACATGAATCATCTATTTCCCCCCACCCCCGCGTTTACATAAAGTCGGACACATAGGAGGTGCTCTCTGAATATTTGTTGAGTATTCCCATGAACCAACTTTGTATGAATAGCTCAGCAAAATATCGATGGCGATAAAAGCTCACAGTGATCGCGTAGGTGGCACGAGCCCCAAACCGCCCGGAAAGCTTACCGGTGTCTCCTCTGCTTGCTCTGGAAGGCCACCTGGACGTGGTGGCGCTGCTCCTGGACCACGGCGCGGAAGCCACCTGCAAGGACAAGAAGGGCTACACCCCCCTGCACGCCGCGGCCTCCAACGGGCAGATCAACGTTGTCAAACATCTCCTCAATCTGGGGGTGGAGGTGAGCCATGACACGCATCACCCCTGCTGTATTTGGGGGCTCTCTGCTGCTCTGAAATTAAGCCCTGTTTGCATTTTATTGATTGATTTGGGAGAGAGAAAGAGGAAAGTGGGAAGGGGGGCTGGAGAAGGAAGGAGAACGAGAGAGAGAGAGAGAGAGAGAGAGAGAGAGAGAGATAGAGAGAGAGAGAGAGAAAACATTGAAGCATTGATTTGGTATTCTACCCATTTATCTATTCACTAGAGGCCCGGCGTATGAAATTCTTGGGCTCAGGGGGCAGGGAAGACCCCTCAGCCTGGATGGCGAGAGGGTGCAGGCCCAGAGGCAGGAGGTTGGCCAGCTGGGGAGGGACCACGGGAGGGCTCCAGGGTGTGTCCGGCGCATCTCGCTCAGTCCCAATCAGCCAGACCCCAGCAGCGAGCTAACCTACCAGTCAGAGCATCTGCTCCTGGTGGTCACATCATTGCACCTCATAGAGAGTGGTTGAGCAGCTTTCGCATATCATTAGCATATTACATTTGATTGGTTGAATGGAGAACCAGATGATCGGACACTTACGTAGCATATTAGGCTTTTCTTATGTAGGACTGGTTGTGTCTTATATGTGCCCTGCTGGGGGATGGAACCCACAACTTTGGCATATCGGGAAAATGCTCTAACCAACTGAGCTACCTGCCCAGGACTAAATCCTGTTTCCATTTTAATTCAGGAGGAAAAGTACTTTTCTTACTAGTACCCTGTCTTTGAGTTTCAGTGGGCTCCTGATGGAGGGCAATGGGGACATCTAATGACTGGAAAACCAGCAACAGCTGACTTTCTGTGTCACAGTAGTTAGAGAAATCATTTTATGTATAAGATACACAGGAACCAGTCCATTTTACAGACTAGCTAGGACTCCCCAGCCCACCTTCGGAATCTAGCCTTCTCCCTGGTGGCTTATAGCAGAAGTGAGGGAGTGGCAGGGACAGCAGCAGAAGGGTTCCGTGCTGAGCAGGAGAGGTCAGCCCAGCCCCTGTGAGTAGCAGAGCAGGAGAGGAAAACCAAGCTGCCAAACTGAGACCTTGATGGTGATACCCAGCCATCAGGACAGCAAGACAGCCACAGCCTAACCGGGCCAGCTTCCTGGGGCTGCTATAGGATGCGGCCTTGTGAGGCATGAGGCGGCAGCTACGCCTGGGCGGCTTCTGAGCCCAACTCCTGAGCTCCGGCCCCACAGCGCCTCCCTGTGGCTAGCTACCTTCTACATGCCCCACACTAGGGATCGAGCCCACGAACCAGGCTTGTGCCCTGACTGGGAATCGAACCGTGACCTCCTGGTTCATAGGTTGATGCTCAACCACTGGGCCACGCCAGCCAGCCAGGCTTCTTTATCACCCCCCTGATTCACTTCTGCTCTGGCATTTGCAGACAGCTTTGCCCTTCACGTGTTAATCCCTCCCACAGCTCACAGCGACCTGCCCACAAGTTGAAACCTCTTACTCACTCCCCCCACCCCCCCACCCAGTTCACTGTTTGTCACGTCCCCTTTCTGCTGATCCTCACCTCCGGGGATAGCATTTCCAGGATGACAACCATGGGGCAAGAGTAAGCGCCGAATAATTCCGTTGACAGATGGACTTTTTTTTTTTTTTTTGGCCTGCACAGCCGTTAGGCTTTCTGGGGCAAACGGGGTGACTTGGACGCAGGGATTTTAATCCGCCTGTCCCGCGCTCGTTTGCAGATCGACGAGATCAACGTCTATGGGAACACGGCGCTCCACCTGGCCTGCTACAACGGGCAGGACGCCGTGGTCAACGAGCTGACCGACTACGGCGCCAACGTGAACCAGCCCAACAACAGCGGCTTCACCCCTTTGCATTTTGCCGCCGCCTCCACGCACGGTGCTTTGTGTCTTGAGCTGTTAGTCAACAACGGGGCGGACGTTAACATCCAGGTATGGCACTCTGAGTCTCTCTCACCTTTTCCCTCTCCCACTCTTCCTCTAAAAGCAAGCCTATCGAATAAAAGAGTAATATGCAAATTGACCGCACCTCCGCGACACCCACCAGCCAATCGGAGTGAGAATGCAAATTAACCCAACCAAATTAACCCAAAGTGGCGGTTAATTTGCATATCCTGGCGCAGAAGAGGGTGTGGAAGGAAGCCAGGCACTGCAGAAGGGACCAAAACTGTGGAGAAGCAAGTGGGGTAGGGAGGGAAGGGAGAGAGCGAGGCAACGGAGATGGGAGTGAGTGACGCAGCAGAAATGAGAGGGAGTGAGGCAGTGGAGAAGGGAGAGAGGCAGCAGAGACGGGAGGGAGCTTTGCTCAGGACACGGAAAGCTCTATTCTTGCAGGAATCTTCCTGCAATGGGTCTCTAGTTATAAATGAAAAAGAAAGAGTTAAAGAAAAGGAAGGTGTGGGAACCCCTTTCACATTCCACAAGGTTCAGGGTTCCGATTCAGGGTTCAGGTTCTAGAGAAGGCCGCGCACAAATGAAAGAGACTAAAAAAGTACTAACTTGGGAATGTTGGGGGCCAGGTGGGAGCCCACCCCTAGTGGAAGGATTACACCGCTCTGGCTTTGCTATCCTTTTTATTGAGACTAGGGGATATAATATATCCATAGCCCTTAAGCAGGAAATTCCAATAACAGAAATTTACATCAGACAAACAGAGGTGGAGGCTGCTTCAGGTAACAATGTTTTAGCTCTGACCTTTCAGAGTAATTAAGATTGTTGACCAGCCTCCTGGGTTTCCTGTCCACATCTTTCTATTAGTGAGACAATGATCGGTTTGGGGCAGGAAGGAAGTGGAGTGTAGAGTCTTCGTGAAGAAAAGCAGGTAATAATAGAAAAGTAGAATACATGAAGGCAATTTCAGAGTTCTAGATCTTGTAAACAGAGACCATTCAAGGTCCCAAGTGGAGGTCAGAGAAGGTCTTTGGGGGCATTGAGGAGACCAAGGTGGGGGGAGAGTCATGGTGTGGGATTGAAGTCGGAGGGTGTGCTGGTGGGAGGCTAACAGGTGGCCAGACCTGCAATGTCCCTAGGCTGTGGACATGGCCATCCTGGCATCTGGGGGACATCCATAAAGCCTCCAAAGAAAGAAAAATTATTTAAGTTAAATAAAGTTTCTCTCTTCACCAACTTCCTTTCAATTAACTCAAAGGTTTTCAATCACCTCTGTGAATACGTGACTGATATTCACAGTGTGCTTATCCCGGGCTAGGCGGACACACCTACCTACTGCTCCCAGGTCACTGCCAGGGGCAGTTCCCACTGGACAGGGGCTTCAGCTGTGCATGGGGCATCGGTTTATGACCGCCTTCTCTTCCCCATAAAAATGGACCTGAAAGCATAGTTATTAGATTTAACATTAACTCTTCCTGTGGCCTGCTAATCGCCAGTAGAATATAGGAAATGACATTTTTAAAACCTGAGACTTGGGTTTATGTGCTCTCAACCCTATGCCAGTGGGATTTTGAATTAAATCTAGCCTTTTCCCTCAGTCTCCCTACATTCACTCTGTCCTTGTCCTCTTGGTTTCCTCATTCTCTCGAGTCCCCCCTTGCTATTCCAGATGGCCTCGGGCTCATAGCTCATCTGACATTTCCGCGGAGCCATTCTGTCTGAGTCCGGAGGTAGCTTTCTCATTGTGAAGCGGTTATCTCTCTCTACCACGTTGCTCCTTGGGTTCTGAAAGTGTTTGTAGATTGCAAGGCAGTTCGTATTTGTTTGGATTTTCTAAAGCTGGAGGGAAATCACAGATTGAAATACAGCCAATCCCCACCCACACGTTCGATTTGTTTTCCTCCATCCTCACAAACCACCAAAAGCCATGTCTTTATGGGCAACGACAAGAATATTGAAGGAGGAGGAAGGATATGTGTCCTGCATGCATTGTACAATCCCTCGTTTTGCTTAGGTTGACCGTGGCTTTGACCTTGTGATATGGTTTATTTGTGGTACAATAATAAAGACATAATGCTTCATACGGCAGTCCATCAAAGGTTCGCTGGTATTTTGCAAACAGAGCGTGAGAAAACATGAAATGACATTCTCCCCATTGTAACTGTGACCTCTGTAGCACCCCCAGGCCCTTTTGGAAGCATTCGGAGTCCGTGTTAACGAAGTCACCAAGCAAGTAGCCATGCCCGATAGGCTGGGTTGCCTAACTCCTGGTCACGAGGCCATTTTCTGACACACCTACCCACTTCTCCCAGTTAACTGAGAGGTCAGCTCACGTTGGATGAGGGACTTCAGCTCTCCTGGCATACGGTCGTTAACATGCAGCCTGCCCGTGTCTCACTTCTTCTCTGTCTGAGGGCCCTGAGGGCATTCAGCCCTAAGAGAGATGGGATGTGGAGGCCATCACCCATCTACTGAAGTGGGCCGGCGCCCTTCTTTATACGTACCAGGACCAATTCTAGAACCTGGGTTGTTCTGCAGAGGTTAAAGGTGGAACTGGAGAAGGCAGGGACAAGGACATGACCCTGGGAACTCCGGAGAGCATGTGAGGAAAGGAGAGGGATGAAGGAATGAGCCAACTGTGTCTCATTCGCAGACGTTAGAGCCGTTAAAGAAGGTTGGACTACACATGAGCTTTTGTGCAAACCCGGGTTTTATGCTGCTCTTCCATTGGCTTGGGAAGCCCTCTGGGGTTTCTGGCTCTCTCTGGACCCCTCCCCCTCCCCCCACCTTAGTCCTGTGCTCTGGAGACGCTCTTGGCCTTCAGTAGGACACCGAGCTGGTGACTCTGGGAGGCAGCATATACACCAAGGAGAGCGCAAAGCCTGCAGGCTCCTGGGGAGGAGAAAGCCTGTGTGTCTAGGGAAGGTTTTGGGAGGGGTTGGAGGATAGGAAGGGTGGCATTAGGAGGAGAAGAAGAGAACGAATGGATCTCTGAGGAAAGGGGTCAAGAAAAGGGCAACACCTCCTTAGGCCAAGGATCCGTCTTCCTCCGATGGTGCTGAATTCTGCCCCGAAAGAGTATTCCTATTTGTCATAAAATACCCTTCCTGGTAATCCTCAATTTGTTTTTCTTCGTGATTTATGGCTGAACTCTGAGTCTGTAGAAGAGCTCTTTGCTTAATTAAATAAATCCCCCAAATACAATGTTCTGAGTCCTCAATCCAATGGGAAGATGCATCTGGAAATCGGAGGGAGACCAGACATGTAAGAAGGAGATCTGGAAAAGCAAAGCTGTGAGCAAACAGAGGAACTGCACGTGACCTCTCCTCCGAGGATGCGGGGATCTTTCTCTCTGGAAGTTCTCAAAGCATCAGCAACCACAGCCGCACCCCCACGTGCTCCGTGTCTCAGGCGGGGCTCCTCCGCTCAGCCCGAGGACTCTTGAGTTGTAGCTTACAAGGCGAGGTCCAAAGCAGTGTCCTTTTGACACTCTGTACAAAGATCACCTCTAAACATGGGAATACCCGTGGTTTAGATGTTTAATGAATCACGAACTGGTTATGTTTTCACTGGGTTTAAAGGCCTTTGGAAGTTCATAACACCCGAACAAAACTGCCCTCACGTGACTTGTCATGCTTCCCGTCCCCTCCCCGCTCCCTGCCCCCCATCTCCCGGTGGGAAAGGGGCAGTCAGCTGCGCCCGGACTCAGCGGCAGACACACCTGGGAATCCGGGCGAAGACCGACAAGGACAAACCCGACTGGGGCATCATCGCTGACCACCGCGTTGTCCGTTGGGTCTCCCTGACCTTGGTCGGTCGTCCTGTGTCCGTGTCCCTTTACCGGAGGCGGACACCCTCCCAGGGAGAGGCGGGCGTGGTGCTGCTGGCCCTGCAAGGGGCCACTTGGGGGACCACACTCTGCAGGCCCGTTGCGTCTGCTCCGGCGCACTGGCCAGTTTCCTTAGCGACCACCAGACTGGGGGGGGGGGGCACCTTGGGAAAGGCTTTAAGCTGTTCTCTAGGCGTGGAGAAGTGCTCAGATCAATACGGATAAAGATCCCCCCGACACACAGAAGTACCCATGGCTTTATGTGTTTAATGAATCACAAACTGGTGATGTTTTCATGTGAAATTTAAGAGAACGTATTAGAGCAAGATTTAAAGAAATAGCACCACCTAGGGACAAGTTCAGGTCAGTCTGCCCTTTCTGCTCTCTCCCGAAGGCAGTGGCCGGCAAACTCATGGGTCAACGGAGCCAAATATCAGCAGGACAATGATGGAAATTTCTTTGGAGAGCCACATTTTTAAACTTAAACTTCTTCTAACGCCGCTTCTTCAACACAGACTCGCCCGGGCCGTGGTGTTTTGTGGAAGAGCCACCCTCCAGGGGCCAAAGAGCCGCGTGTGGCTCGTGAGCCAGCTTGCCGACCGCGGCCCTAAGGGACGTGGACTGCGGAGGGGTGTGTTTTAAAGCCTTACTCCCAAGTGTTCCCGGGGTTTCGGTGCTTTAACCTGCTGCACCCCGACAGCAGGGCCCCGGCTCCGGAGTCGGGGAGCTTTCGGGAGCCTCCTGGGCTGCGCAGGGTGGCCGGGGTGACCACAGCCTCCTGCTCCTGCTGGCTGCTCTGTTCCTCTAAAAACACCCTTTCAGGCCCAGACCGGTGTGGCTCAGGGGATAGAGCATCGGCCTGTGGACTCAGGGGTCCCGGGTTCGATTCCGGTCAAGGGCATGGACCTTGGCTGTAGGCACATCCCCAGTGGGGAGTGTGCAGGAGGCAGCTGATGGATATTTCTCTCTCATTGATGTTTCTGACTCTCTATCCCGCTCCATTCCTCTCTGTAAACAATCAATAAAATATATTTAAAAAATAAAAATACCCTTTCAGGAAGCCTTTTGGCTTCCTTCCCTCTCTCCTTCTCAGTCCTTTCCGACTCCGGGTGCACCGCTGTCAGGTGGGGCACAGACCTTGTCAGTTCTTTCTCTGCGTCTGCCTGCCAGCTGTCACCACGAGGCAGCTCCCCTCTGCTGCACCCCTCCCCGGCCCGGCCTGTGCCTAGCTCCCGCTTCCCTTCTGAGGAATAGACTTAACTTCTCTGCTCCAGCCTGTGGTTCTGCAGGCGGTCCTAGCGCACAGTCCGCAGCAGGGAGCGCTGCAGGTCATAGGGGGGCTCCTATCACCCCGATTACAACCCAGTAGGCCTGGGTTTGGGCCCAGAGTTCACATTTATAACAAGCAGCCCGATGATCAGGCGCCCATAGTCCTCAGTTCACTCTGGGAAATACTTCTTTAAGTAATGATTTGTGTTCCGCCGTAGAGTTTTTTTAAACCAAGAGCCATCTTTAAAAAAAAAAAAAAATATATATATATATATATATATAATTGATTTCTTAAAGAGGAGAAGGGAGAGGGAGAGTTAGAAACATCGATCAGCTGCCTCCTGCACACTCCCTACTGGGGATGTACCTGCAGTCAAGGTACATGCCCTTGCCCAGAATCGAACCCGAGGCAAAACCAAGAGCCATCTTAAAGGAGCAGAATATGGAATGCATCGCTAACCTGAACTTGCATGTTAGAAACCACATATTTTAGCCTTAGGCTTAAGAAAGTGTTTCCCCTAAGACTTAGAAAAACAACAACTACATAGTGTGTGCTTTCAAAAATTATTATTACAATACGAGAATGAAAGATTGTATTTTGTCGAGGATACCTGTGATCTAAAATAACTAATATTTTTAGGGGGGTGTTACTATGTTGAGAAGAAATTCTGTGAATGACTATTTCTTAATTAAATGTGCGGGAGTTGGAAATTTGGTGTAACGATGATCATTATATAGATTCTGTGCATTTAAATATATATATATATATATATATATATATATATATATATATATATTTTTTTTTACAGAGAGGAAGGGAGAGGGTTAGAGAGTTAGAAACATCGATGAGAGAGAAACATCCATCAGCTGCCTCCTGCACACTCCCCACCGGGTATGTGTCCGCAGCCAAGGTCCATGCCCTTGACCGGAATCAAACCTGGGACCCTTCAGTCCTCAGGCCGACGCTCCATCCACTGAGCCAAGCCGGTTAGGGCATAGATTCTGTGCGTTTTTTATGTTTTGGCTTCATCTGCATCAGGAAGTCCGTCACTTTCATCTCGAACAATGACGAGACGTATGCCTCCAGCCCAGGCTTCCAGGCGAAGGGTTAAGCGGCAGCTTGCTGGGCAGTTGCGTGCCTGGAAGCTGTGGATTCAGCCTTTCTCTTTCCCAACAGTCAGAAGAGTTTTCCAAGGAGGTAGAAGGGGGAGGGGAATGGTGGAGGACTCTAGGCAGTGAGTTATAGCAGTTGGGGCTACCCCGGGTCACACAGGGCCAAGCGAGGTAACACACCGTTGGTCTTTTTATTTTTATTGTTTGTAATGGACTGTAGACAAAAGTTGGGGGAAAAAAGTTCTTGGAGAAAATTTCCTTCATCCAGGAGGTTCCAGGAGATGGAAACGTCGGGGAGGATTTATTCCGTTCGAAACGGAGCCGTTTTGAAAATTGTCAGTATCGTTAGACACTTTGCATTTCTTCCCTGAGATAGGCACCTCTCCCGGCTTCTCCGCGATGTGAGGGTATGCGGCAACTTGCGACGTAACCTACACTTGACCATTCGCTTTCCACATTATCTCTTGCCTCTTGTCCTTGTTTTTTTTTCATTATTGTTATTATTATAATACTTAAAACGATGCAAACTGACGTTGTGAGGACATTGCCGGCAGAGCCGTGGGCGTCTCGGCCCGATGTCCCCGGCCCACGACCCAGCGTTTCTCTCTCGCTTCTTTTCCAGAGTAAAGACGGCAAGAGCCCCCTGCACATGACGGCCGTCCACGGCAGGTTCACGCGCTCGCAGACCCTCATTCAGAATGGTAAGGGCCTCCCCGCTGCCCCGGGGGGACGGGGGGACGGGGGTCCGGCCCAGGAGGCTGGCTGTCGGCCGTCTGCGCGGGAGAGGGATGCTCTCTCAGCGTCCGGGGCCCTCGGAGTCGCAGTTTCCTCTGATGTGCTCTGCTGAACGCTCTTGCTCAGCCGCCACTTCGCCGGCCAGCTCAGGGGGGACAACATGCAGCCACTGACGCTCCCAGTCCCTTCCCAGGCAGCCAGAGAACACGCGAGTTCTGAAACTAGCCGTGATATGCCGTGTTTTCCGGCCCATGAGACAACCGACCGGAACCGAGAGGGGGTGTCACAAACAACAGAGAGAGAGCAAGCGCCGGGCAAGTCCCTGGCGAGTGACAACGCCCATCGTAACCGCAAGCGACGGCATTTTACACCCGGCGTGTAAGACGACCCCCGGCTTTTGGGAAGACTTTCCTGGGGTAAAACGTCGTCTTAGACGCCGGAAAATACGGTGCATACTTCTTAGCTCAAGGTGCTGCCCTTCCCACTCAGAAACGGATAGAAATAACTACTGCACGTTTCCTAGTAGGAAAGAGAGATATTTTCAAGTTTCAGAATTCACCATCATCCCCTAAGCCAGCGGTCGGCAAACCCATCAGTCCACAGAGCCAAATACCCACAGCACAACGATTGACATTTCTTTGGAGAGCCACGTTTTTTAAACTTAAACTCCTTCTAACGCCCCGTCTTCATCATAGACTCGCGCAGGCCATGGTATTTTGTGGAAGAGCCGTCCTCCAGGGGCCAAAGAGCCACATGTGGCTTGCGAGCCGCAGTTTGCCGACCATTGCCTTAAGCTAAAAAAACGCATTGGGCTGCTCGGGCAAAGGTAGCCAAGGATGAGGTGCTCAGGGAAAAAGCAGGTGTGTATGCGATGAGAAGCATCCTAGCAGTCACATGCTTGGTCGAGACCTTGGGAAGTCACATGACCCGGTAATCTCCCAGGCTCGCGGGAGCAGCCTGTGTGGACCAATGGGCTGTCTCCGTGGCCAGAGCACCTGGGAGGGTCGCTTGACATCGTGGGTGGTGGCCGGCCCCTCGAGGGGCTTGACCTTCCCAGCCCTGGTCTGTTATCTTAGCAAATCTTAGAGACAACTGATAAAAACACACCGAGACCACCCCCACCCCCATTCACACACACGGTTACCCCAGATTTTAGTTCACGCGCCAGGTGAATCCGGCAGCTCCTCCGCTCTCTGTAGCTGACCCACATTTCTCCTTATCACGGCTCCGGCATCCGTTTTCTTGGGCCTCTTTCCCTCTCCCCGGTCAGACCTCGGATGACACGCACTTGAGTTACTCGTGGCCCCAAGTTGGAGCGTAGGCGCTCGGGTTGTAAAACCCAGCCGCCGTCTGACATTTGGACGGAGGAGCAGCCGGGGAAATTGTGCTTAGAAAGCAGAATCTCTGCAGCAAGGCAAAGGATATGTCTGAGCATTTCAGGGAGCCGGGCCAGCGCGCAGCGAGCCCGGGGAGGGAGGAGAAAGGGGAATGCACACGCTCGCTCTTTGTCATTGACACATGTGGCCTGCTGTGACATCCACTTCACAACGAGGGAGAAAGGCCCTCGTTGATGGTTTTATATTCTTCGGGGTGGGGACAGGGCAGGTGGCATTCCACCCTCCAAGACGTGTAGGAAGGGAACAGAAATTGCAGGCTGACAGCTGTGTCTCTCTTTTCATCAGTTTCCTCACCCCACTGCATTTCTCAGAGGCAGCGTCCCCTGCTTTAAAAAAGAAATAAAACTAGGGAGAAATTTGGTATAGTTTATTTTTACACAATTCATTCGAAATGAACTGGGCCTTACCTCTGTGGCATAAAAGCTTTGTTCCCTGTTAGAGGCATTTCACGCACCAGTGGCCAGACCAGAGAGAGCAATTTCTCATCTTGTAAACCCTGCCCTCCCCACATGGGCCAGACGTACGGGCCTTCTCCTGTGAGTCCTGGCCAGATGCCTCTCCCCTCAGCTATGCTAGTTGCTTACAACAGCCCCCCTGGCAGGGCACGGGGGGCTGCTTTGCCCCCTGCAGACCTGCAGACTTCCATGTCCTCCCTGCACATCCTTGCTGGACATTTGAGCTGGGACGAGACCTGAAAGGGGACCCCATCCCTTGTCCTCTGTGACCAAGGAGCTTTGTTTCGGAGACTGTCTTATTCTTGGCTGGCCTGCCATCTTGCTTGTGGGTTGGATGGGTCCAGGGGTCTCAAATGATGAGGACTTTAGGGGCTAGACTATGTAGTTCATCCCATATAATAAAAGGCTAATATGCAAATCAACCAACCGGTGGAACAATTAGTCGCTATGACACACACTGATCACCAGGAGGCAGACGCTCAATGCAGGAGCTGCCCCCTGGTGGTCAGTGTGTTCCCACAGGGTGAGTGCTGCTCAGCCAGAAGCCCTGAGCTCCTGGACTGCGAGGGGGCTCAGGCCAGGCTGAGGGACCCCAGTGAGTGCACGAATTTCGTGCACCTGGCCTCTAGTTCTGTATAATTCCAAAGCTACCTTTGGTCGAGTGTTCACACTGTGCTGGGCACACAAATCCTTTCCATCAACCCATGAGGAAGAGGTACTAGGACAGCTCCATTTCAAAGATGGGGAAATTGAGGCAGAGAGGGCATGGCTTTTGCCAGGATATATAGCAAGTATGTGAAGGCACAGAGATTAGAACTGAGGCAGTGTAACATCAGAGACTGAATTTCAAAAATACATATATTTTCATATTGATTTCAGACAGGAAGGGAGAGGGAGAGAAGGAGATAGAACCATCAACGAGAGAGAGAGCCATGGATCGGATGCCTCTTGCATGCCCCCTACTGGGGATTGAACTGTAACCTCCTGCTTCATCCCACTGAGCCATGCTGGCCGGTCCAGAGGCTGAATTTTTAACCACCACACATACGTGTTTTCTGTATAAACAAGGACGTTAACGTTGTTTTTGACCTGAATTGTATTTAGTCCAGGAGTTGCTTACATTTGGAGTGTAAGCAACTGTGAGATGGGATGACCTCCGTCCTCCTCCCGCTGAGAGCTCTGTGCCCTCATCCCCCCGTGGGAACGGCGAGTGCTTCCATGTGACATCTCAAAGTATCCTCGGAGGAGAACAAGCAGCCCTGCTCTTCCCTCCAACCGGTCGGCTTCCTTCTGGGGAAGCACGGAGCCTCACACGCTCACACCCTCAGGCCTGTGTGCGCCTCGGAGGGGTCGCTGGGCCGGGGTCCGGGGGCTGGGGGCCGGAGGCTGGCCCGCAGGGGGACAGTGCTGGCCCCTGAGCCTGCCAGCGGGTTGCGAGGAGCACGCCGTGCGTGTTTGTGGTCCTGTCTGGTCACACTGGGGTCTGGACTTTCTAGGCCAATTCTCTGCCCTCCAGTCAGGGTTATTCCTTCATAAGCGCTTTGTGTTTCCAGAAGGAGTCAGCTTTGGTAAGACAGCCGTGTTTTTTTTTAATTTTTATTTTTTAAAAAAATATGTTTTATTGCTCTTCCGGGGACGGTGACTTCAGTTTAGGCATTCACCGTGGTCCAGCGTTTGGCGTACCGTCTGAGGCTGTCCTACCATACAGCCTCTGCCGAAACCAGACCGTCCCGAGCCCCTGGAAATAGAATTGTTCACCTTTCCACCAGGAAGGTGGGGAAAGCACCCAAATCTGCATGTGGTGTGTGCCCAGGCCGATTCCGAGGGGTGCGTGCTGTGAGGCCTGGGGTTCTAACGAGGGTGTCTGACACGGAGAAGCACGTCGGCAGGGCCTGTGGTGGGTCCACCTGTGCCGACTGCGTCCGTGACAGGAGCAAGCTGCTTTCCTCACCGAGGAGCAGGACATCGTGGTGCAAGTGTGGAAGGCACAAGCACAGAGTCAGAAACTACATACATTTAAAAATGAAGCTCTCTTGAGTAATAAAAGCAAAAGTCTCAATATATATATATATATATATAATGTATATTTTATTGATTTTTATAGAGAGGAAGGGAGAGGGATAGAGAGCTAGAAACATCGATGAGAGAGGAACATCGATCAGCTGCCTCCCGCACACCCCCCCACTGGGGATGTGCCCGCAGCCAAGGTCCATGCCCTTGACCGGAATCGAACCCGGGACCCCTGAGTCCGCAGGCTGACGCTCTATCCACTGAGCAACACCGGCCAGGGCCCATTGGTTTTTCTAGTTGGTTAGCAAGGCCGCCTCTGCCGTTGGGTTGCAGGTTGCTGTCTGAAGCTCTGTTGTCACAGTCCGCGGGGAAGGGCCTGCGGGAAACCCAGCGTGGAGTCAGGGGCGTGGAGTCCGGCCGCTGGCCGCTGGCCGCTGGCCGCTGTCAGACGCCGGTCAGTAGGTTACAAAAGCGCAAAGCGGCTGTCCTCTTCAGGAAGCTGCACAAGTAAATAGAGTTTGAAAAGGAAGAGTCAGCTGCTGGGCTCGATGCGTCCTCGAGAGGGTGTTGACCTGTTGGCTCACAGTTCTCCTGCGGGAGCGCGGGGAGCTGAGCGCCCCAGGCGTGCTCTGCCTTCTGCCAAACCCAGGTCCCTTTTTCTTCTCACCTAATGATCCGGGACAGATGACCAGTGTTTGACTTGCAACCTTTAAAGGAACACTAGAGGTGTTTAATTCGCATTCCAAGAACATCCTAAAGGTTTTCAGGTAACAATGGAGGGTTCGGGTGAATGGGAAGTGGAAACTCATTCATCTAGATGCCGTGGTTCTCAGCCTTTCTAAGGCGGCCCTCGGGTTGAGAACCGCTAGCAGGGCCACCCAAGGCCATCGGGAAACACAGACGTTTGCACTACGATTCACAACAGTAGCAAAATCACAGTAATGAAGCAACAACGACAACAGCTTTATGATTGGGGGTCATTACAACAGGAGGAGCTGTGTTAAAGGGTCGCGGCATGCGGAAGGTAGAGAGCCACTGGTGAGAGGCCCCGTTTTAATATACAACATTTCTGAATGACAGATATCCAAATTATGTGTTCTTGAAATGGGCTTTATTTCCCTTTTTTTGGACTTGTGTTTGAAATAACAGGAAAAGCATGTGTGGAAGCATCTATATTTTTAAGGTTTTAAATGGACTTATTCAGTGATAGTACCATAACTGGAAGACACTTGGTCAACTCCGCTTCTCTTTTCCACCCTTTCTAATACGCTTCACTCTTCTCTCTCCTACCCAGTTTGTGGCGTGTTTGAGGCTGCTAGACGTGGCAGCTCTCACAGTTGTTGAGGAAGGTTTGCTGTGAGGGAGCAGAGTGATTTAGTGTGCGTTCAGGGTGACGGCCTCTCTGAAGTCTGGGGCTCTGCCTCCCTCATCTCCCAGGATTAGCTCCATGCGTAGACCTCTCAGGCCGACCGCTGTCGGCGGCTCTTCCCCAGGTACATGTACCAGGATTGCTCTGAGGTATATCCATGGAGACCAGCTGGCTGCCTGTCCCCAAGATTATATCATCAAAATGATTGACCTAACTTGGATGCTTCTAAATTTGGATCATAGTTAACAATCTGTTAAGTCCCTAGAAGCTGCTAATTTTATTTTCTTATTTTAACTGATTATAAAATTAGGACATGCTCCTTGTCAAAGTTAAATCATGAAAGAGATTGCCCGTGATATTCACCAGTATGTCTCCCCAACTCCATCCCAAGAATTTCTTTTGACAATTTGATGACACTTCAGATTTTCCCTCTGTATTTAAGAATGTATATGCGTACACAATATAAAAAATATATAATCAGTACTTTTATTTTTATAGAAATTATTATAGTCAATATGAATAACTGGTTTTTAAAATAAGTGCTATACTACAGTAAGAAAGATTTGATGTGCAAATATTTTTACATCGATTTTTTTTTTATTGCTGGGATGTGGATAAAGCCTTTCTAACTACACCTTAAAATCTAAGTACAATAAAAGACTGGTACATTACAAAAATATTTCTTAGGGTAACACACCAAAGACAAATGAAATTCCGGGGGGGGGGGGCGGGAAATATTTGTAACATGTATTACTGGTAAATGGGTAGTCTCCCAAATACTTTAAGAGCCCTAAAAATCAAGGGATAGAAGAACCCCCTTAAACACACACACACACACACACACACACACACACACACACACACACGGGAGGAGGGGAAAGAGAGAGAGAGAAAGAGAGAGAGGGAGACTTAGAAAAATGGGCAAAAGCCAATGACAAATAATTCATAGAAAAAGATACACAAATGGTTCTCCAACATATGGCAAGCTGCTCAACTTTCCTGATGAGAGAAATTCAAGTGAAAACTACACTGGGAAGCCAGTTCTCCCCTTCACATGACAGAGCTCATAGCTTGACCAGCCTGTGGCGGAAAGGCTCACAGACTTTGCTGCCGAAATTGCAAAGTTGCACAGGGCCTAAAGAGGGACGTTTAGCAAAACCTAACAATACCACATGTTCATTTACCCTTTGACCTAGAAACCCCCTTTCTAGGACCTTACCCGGATGTTATACCCAACAAATACGAAGCAAGAGTGAGGTTATTCGTGGCAGAGCTTTTGATAATAGCAAGAATAATGTTTACAACCTAAATGCTCCTCCTGGGACACGGCACTGGAGCCACATCTGTGCGGTGGAAACCGTGACGCTGGAGGGAGACGAGGAAGATCTCCAAGAAGCGGGCTCGAGGGGAATTCCAGGAGATATTGCGTGAAAAGGGAAAGAGCCAGGTCTGAAAGAGTCTGGGTGCTTCTTCTTGCAGAGAGACGCAGGAAACGTAAACCCAAACCAGTGATGCTTTCTACAGGATGTGGGTGAGGAGGAAGTGGAAGGGATAGCAGTGAGCGTGGGGCTTTGTAAAAATCGAATTGTGACTTTGGAAACATGCACTAAGTACGTTGTTGTGCATTCATCCATTTTTAGAACTTTCTCAGGTGCGCCACCCGGGAATGGGGTAACCTGACCTTAGGTGTCTGCGGAGGAGATGGAGTGGGGACTGTGCATCAGCTCGGGGGTGTTCTTGACACAGTGTTTAGCCTGAATCTAGTAATAAGGCAATCATCAGGCAATGCCAGCATGCGACACTCTACAGGACCTCTGGCTTGGCCTCCCCAAGTATTTGTGACGTGAGAGACTAAAAATTAAATAAAAGGCAAGAAGATTTTTGTAGATTAATACAGGACAACCAAATGCTATCAGAATTTTATATTGGATCCTGAGATTTTTAAAATGGCTCCCAAGCACATTGTTTTGTGAAATTGGAGAAACTGGAATATGCACTTTATATTACATAAAATTATGTCAATGTTAAGTTTCTTGGGTATAATGATGGAATTATAGATATGTAGGAGAGTGTTTTTGTTCTCAGCAGTGAAATGTCATATGTCTAACTGATTTTTAAGTGATTCCTCAAATACATGAAAAAACAGACTAATATTTACATATATATATATATATATATATATATATATATATATATATATAACGGAGAAAAAAATCTGGTAAAAGAAAAAGTTGGGGAAAAAGACAAAATACAAATAAAATACTATATTACTGTGGACGAGGGATAATTAATGTATTTTCAGTTCAGTTTATGCTTTTGCTTATTTTACTCACCATACTTTAAATTAGACAATCAAGCTACATAAAATATTTTCCTGAACTTTCTATTCCCCTTGGTTCTTTGGCTTTAGTATAAGGCCTACATAGGTCTTCAATTCAGCAGGGAAAGTAAAAAATGAATATGTCTACAGAATTACATTTAATAGAATTTGATTATATTGTTCCTTCAGAGCAGGGATCTCAATTCATGCACTTGGGGGTTGGGGGTGTCCCTCAGCCCAGCCTGTGCCCTCTTGCAGTCTCGTATGATGGGGATGTCCGACTGACAGCTTAGGCCCACTCTCTGGGGAGGGGGGGAGAGAGCAGACCTAAGCCAGCAATCGAACAATCGGATATCCTTAGAGCTGCTGCAGAGGCAGGAGAAGCTCCTGCCACTGCCACTGCGCTCAGCAGCTGTGTGCCGCCTGGCTTCTGGCTGAGCGTGGCCCCCTCACCCCGCCACCCTGTAGGAGTGTACTATCACCAGGGGGAAGCTCCTGCATTGCGTGTCTCCCCTCTGGTGTTCAGTGTGTGTTATAGCAATCGGTCGTTCCACAATTTGGTCATTTTGCATATTAGCCTTCTATTATATAGGATATGGAAAGGTTTTTCACAAGCATTTCTAACAGACCTCCCTCCATGCCGTTTTACTAACCCCCCTCCTTCACATGGAAAAGCGTTTCCGGGCTTCAGAGGAGGAAAGAAATCAGCATCCAGTCGTCAGGAGCGACTAGCAGGGAAGGTGGTGTCAGATCAGTCTGGATCCTTACGTTATATCCTGTGTTCAAACATCTTTTCCAGGGGGAGAAATCGACTGTGTGGACAAGGATGGCAACACTCCTCTCCACGTGGCTGCGCGATACGGCCACGAGCTTCTGATTAACACCCTGATCACCAGCGGCGCGGACACAGCCAAGTAGGTGACTGCGGACACGGGGGGGGGGGTGGTGGTGCCATGCGTGGCGATCCCGCCGAAGGGATTCCGCCGTGCGGCCGATGGGCCCGTCTATCCAGTGCAGGTGGGTCTGTCCCGTTATGCTAAGGACGACTTAAATTTGAATGACATGAAGTGACTTTCAATGACAGCGGTCAGGAAGAACCAAATTCATTTTCTCAGCCACATCCAGAGGAGGCCTATCCCAGTGGTTTCAATGAAGGAGACGTGACCTTCGTCCCTAGCTCTGCCTTGTCATCGCCTTCTGTTCTTCCTCGTGTTCAGTGTCAGGTCAGCAGGGAAAATGAATCATACATGGGCAACTTTAGAATGTATTCAGGATGCTTGCTTAATTTTAATTATGTAATGATAGGGTCCCATTGAGTAGAGATGCTACAGAGGGAGGGGGCGCTGACTCCGTTTCACACGGCAGTTCAACAGGGCCGGGTAAGGCATCCGGACCCGCGGCCACCGGGCCGGGCGCTGTGGGGGTTTCAGAGTTGCCTGGTGGGTACCTTCAAGGCGGTCATCACTGTGTCGGAGGCCCAAGTCTGCCCAAGACAAAGAGCCATGCAACTCAGCATATAATCAAGTTCCAGAGGAAACAGGACGGAGGTGGCTAGACGTTTCGTGTAGACAGTGTGCCGTAGAGCAGTGGTCGACAAACTGCGGCTCGCGAGCCACATGCGGCTCTTTGGGCCCTTGACTTTTTAGCAAAGGACCGCTTAGGAGTATCCTAATTAAGTTAATAACAATGTACCTACCTATATCGTTTACGTTTAGGCTCTCCAAAGAAATCTCAATCGCCGTACTGTTGATATTTGGCTCTGTTGACCGATGAGTTTGCCGACCACTGCCCTAGAGCATGGGCAGGAAGGGGGGAGCGCCAGAGTGGCCAGCTTCTCAGAACCGCCTTCAGGTGGTGAGGTGTCGCTGGGCAGAGGGTGGCAGACCCCAGGCAGAGGGGAGAGCGGGGACAAAAGGCGAGAAGAGTACAGTTCTGGGAAGGGTCTGGGCTCCAACAGTGTGTGTGGGGATGCCATGCTCTGCCCAGAGGCAGCGCCATGACCCAGGCGGGGCCGGGCTGTCCGTGCCCCGGCTCCGGCCCGGGCTGCTTTGCTGTGAGCTGTGTGGCCTGGAGCCTGTCGGTCGATCTCTCTGTGTTTCGGGTGTCTCCTCTGGAAAGCGGGCGTGACGACAGGACGTACGTGTTGGTCTGTTTGTAACGATAAAAGGGCTGACTTACTGGTCAAGCTCTCTGCAGTAGGTTAAGGATAGGTTAAGTTATAACGTACGAATCACATAAATACATCTGCTGAGGTTATGAAATGAGATAATCCGTGTTATTCGCTCCTATCACAAAATAAGCTGGCATGACATGTTAGCTATGATTTGCTCATTGCTAATATGTTGCAGACCCAGATGAAAGAGGGCCTTCGACGCTCGAATAAAGCGTGTGGCCTTGCTCACAGGGACCGTGGGTAACACCAACAGTTTTCCGGTGCAGAGCAATCTGAGGGCGGTGCGTTGTTAGGAATTTTATTTACTGGACAGTGTTGTACAGCAGCATCCAAAGCCTTGCTTGAGAATGAGCCAGAAGCAAATGGCCTGAGAAGGTGTGGTGGCCTTCCGAGCCGTGACCTGCGTGACGACAGTGTCCCGGAGGCTGCTGCAGGCCGGACAGAAACAGAAGTGAGCACAGCTGGCCAGGAGGCAGAGAAATGGAAACCCTAGGGATCAGCGCCCCACACCTAAAAACGTGAGAGAAGAAAAGCCACAGGGCTCTGACACCCCAAAGGGACGTGAGTCCTGAGTCAAACTGTGGCCCGTACTCTAGACTCAGAGACGTGAGAGACAGCAACACCATGATCTCTGTTTTCCGGAGGAGAGAACCGTGTTGTCTGCGCTGAAGATCAAACAGCCAGCAAGTAGCAACACTAACCTCAAATTCAAAGTTTCTGACCCCACCCCCTTCCTGTCATTTGTGTGTTTCTAACATAATTCGCTCACTACACTAACTCACTTAATATAAATGGATGCTGCTATGAAAAAGCTCCTGGATTTATTGAATTTCGAGTCCCGCCTGCAGTGGCGTTGGTGGGGCCAGACCAAATGATTTTTGCGGGCCCTGTTCCCCACCCCCGACTAAGGGAAGGTTCTGGAAAAGACTGGGGGAGGGACAGCCATGTCTCTCGGAGGCCAAGGCGAACACTTGGAAGAACTGATATTCTAAAGATGTGGAAGCCCTTTGCTCACTCCGGAGAGCCGTCTGCCAATTATCCTGGCCTCATTTATCCCGAAGTAACTGGGCAGGAGACACCCGCTTACAGCTAAATTAGAAATAGCTAATACAAAGGCGTTCCATTAATTTTATGTCTGGTCACATAAATGTAGCCGTGTAGCTGGATTGGCCAACTCTCTCCTGTAGCACATGCATTGTTGAGTTTGGTGTGAGCTGACTCCAGTGACTGGCCTTCCTGGACACAGGCCAAGGATGGGGTAAGAGGGACCCTTCTTATTTTACCTGTAAGGCAGGCAGACCCTCATTTTCTTTCTTTTCTTTTTTTAAAAAATTTTTATTGATTTTTTACAGAGAGGAAGGGAGAGGGATAGAAAGTCAGAAACATTAATGAGAGAGAAACATCGATCAGCTGCCTCCTGCACACCCCCTACCTGGGATGTGCCCTCAACCAAGGTACATGCCCTTGACCAGAATCGAACCCGTGACCTTTCAGTCCGCAGTCCGACGCTCTATCCACTGAGCCAAACCGGTTTTGGCCAAACCCTCATTTTCTGCTAAAGCTTTTGCAGTCCTTCCTTTATGAGCAGTCTTGTATAACAATATAGGAGAAATTTATTTTGAAATGCATGAATCCCTTCTGAAGTGATTCACAGATTCTGAATTCTACTTTTATATCCTTCCTAATGTCGGCCTAATATTTAGTTTTCCTATTTGATCAGTAGCAGCATATTCAAGTTCAAATGCCAGTAGAACTGGAGTCCAAATTAATGTTTTCAAACCCTACACTGAGGCAGTGACTTTTGATTAACTGTGGAATAAAAAATATATACCAAACAGAATTTTTTGGTAGACATTTTAAAAATAGGTCTTCCTCCCTTCTCGGGTTTATAAGTAACAGCAAAAACAAAAACCAAAACCCAAAAAGAGGTAATTTAGCTAGTGTAGAGTATAATGAATTATCTAAAGACAGTGGTGGTAAGTGGTATGGTTGATTAGAAATATTGATCATGAAGATTATAGAATACTAGGGGCCCGATGCATGAAATTCGTGCACTGGGGGTAGGTGATCTCTCTGCCCAACCTGCCCCCTCAATGGGGCCAATGGCTGGCCCTGCCCCCGAGCCCTGGCCTTAGCCCTGGTGGCGACCGCCCAGCCCCGGAGGCACCCCACACTGGCAGCCTCTTGCGCATGCGTGCCACCTCAGCCCTGCACCCGCCCCTCGCACCGATCAGCTCCGCCCCTCATGCCGCTCAGCCCCGCCTTCTGCTCCTGGTTGGCTGGTAGTGTAGTGAAGGTACAGTCAAATTTGCATATTACTCTTTTATTAGATAGGATAATCCAGTTATAGTCCTGTTGCTATCATATTAATCACTTATACTTTTTATGTTTTCCTAATTGGTTTCTTATAGAGTTTGATGCTGCTTTCATTAAGTCATTTGCTTGTATTATTTTATATAAATACTAGAGGCCTGATGCACGAAAATTCGTGCAAGAGTAGGCTTTCTTACCTCGCAGAATTATTTCAGCTAAGAGTCCCTGAGCGAGGTGTGTGGACTTGACCCTCGGCAGAGAGCACCTGGAAAGGTCATGGCCCTTCCGCGTGGACCCTGCAGGCTGTTCCCGTGAGCTGCTCTGTTTTCTCCCTCCTCAGGTGTGGCATCCACAGCATGTTCCCCTTACACTTGGCCGCCCTCAACGCGCACTCCGACTGCTGCCGGAAGCTCCTGTCGTCGGGTGAGTCCCTCCACCCCGGCGAGGAGGCTGGCTGTGTCCTGAGTGAGCCACGTGGCCCCCGTGTCTGGTCATCGCTGCCTGTGCTTCGTGTCAGTCATTCATCACCTGCTCTGGCCAGCTCCCAGCAGTCCTTCCTAGGGGTGGTCGCTGCTGGCATGTCAGCATTGCTGTCCCCCGTGAGAGTCTTGTCTGTTTCTTAAGGGTATTAACTCGGTGATCCAGACTCAGAGACGGGCACCAGTGGCCACAGCTCACAGAACATGTGTTCTAAGGGAGAAAACATCTTTCAGGATTAAAATGGTAGCTGAGCGTTTAATACTTTTCAGCGAAGGAAAGTGGCCAAATCTCCCCCGCCCCTCACCCCTGTTTTGACGGTAGAAAATGTCATAGGACCTTCCCACTCTGCAGGCTCTGAGAAATCACCATGGTTGATTCCCTCCAAGTAGGTCTTGTTTTTATTTTTAAATAAATATATATTGTATTGATGTTTCACAGAGAGGAAGGGAGAGGGATAGAAAGTCAGAAACATCGATGAGAGAGAAACACCCATCAGCTGCCTCTTGTATGTCTCCTACTGGAGACGTGCCCGCAGCCAAGGGACATGCCCTTGACCGAAATCGAACCTGGGACCTTTCAGTCCGCAGGCTGTCGCTCTACCCACGGAGCCACACCGGTTTCAGCTATTTTATTTTTTAACGCGGGCCTGATGGGAACCAAGAAATCCCTTCTGGTTCGGAGCCTTGCTGACCTGTCTTATCACTGCTCTGCCAGCCGCCACGCGTTCAAAGGCGATGGAGCTCTGCAAGGCAAAGATCGCTTTTGGGTGAACTCGGCAGATGTTCCAGAAGCACTTTACCCCTGGAAGGACTCTCCCCGGGGCTGGTCCTGCTCCCGCTGCCTTTGGCATATCTAGAAAGCACCCCCTGCATGAGAGCACGTTTCCCGAGCCTCAGGCCCACTGACGGCTGACAGCCCGTTAGGAGCTCTCTGTGCTGCATGTCGGGATCGCTCCTTTGCCTGTGCTTCCTCTGTGTGTCCTGCCGCCCTGCTCCCCTCCACCGGGCCCCCCTCAGTGCCTGCCCCGGGGGTGAGATACGGGGCGGCGGCTCCCCCAGAGAGGAAGGTGAGAATGGTCTTCCCGCCTCCCGTGCGTCCCGTCGCATCGCCGCCCGCCGCCCCTCCGTGTGTTCCCGCAGCCACCTCTTTCTGCTGCAGCCGCTGTGCGCCGGTCTCTCCACTAACCGACTTTTCTGTCTCCGCCGTGTCTCCTGTGGCTTGACCAGGACAAACGCATAGCCTAGTGTCCTTGTTTAGTAACGAGCGCGTGCTGTCTGCAGGCTTCGACATCGACACGCCAGACGCGTTCGGGAGGACGTGCCTCCACGCGGCCGCTGCCGGGGGGTGAGTGTGCGGCTGCAGCTCTTCCTTCCTTCCCTCCTTCCCTCCTTCCCTCCTTCCCTTCCCTTCCTTCCTTCCTTCCTTCCTTCCTTCCTTCCTTCCCTCCTTCCCTCCTTCCCTCCCTCCCTTCCTCCCTCCCTCCCTCCCTTCCTTCCCTCCTTCCTTCCTCCCTCCCTCCCTCCCTCCCTCCCTCCTTCCCTCCTTCCTTCCTTCCTTCCTTTCTTCCTTCTTTCCTTCCTTCCCTCCTTCCCTCCTTCCCTCCCTCCCTCCCTCCCTCCCTCCGTCCCTCCCTCCCTTCTTCCCTCCTTCCTTCCTTCCTTCCTTTCTTCCTTCTTTCCTTCCTTCCCTCCTTCCCTCCTTCCTTCCTTCCTTCCTTCCCTCCTTCCCTCCTTCCCTCCCTCCCTCCCTCCCTTCCTCCCTCCCTCCCTCCCTCCCTTCCTTCCTTCCTTCCTTCCTCCCTCCCTCCCTCCCTCCCTTCCTCCCTCCCTCCCTCCCTTCCTTCCTTCCCTCCTTCCTTTCTCCCTTCCTTCCTCCCTCCCTCCCTCCTTCCCTCCTTCCCTCCCTCCCTCCTTCCCTCCTTCCTTCCTTCCCTCCCTCCCTTCTTCCCTCCCTCCCTTCTTTCCTCCTTCCTTCCTTCCTTCCTTCCTTCCCTCCTTCCCTCCTTCCTTCCTTCCTTCCTTCCTTCCTTCCTTCCCTCCTTCCCTCCTTCCCTCCCTCCCTTCCTCCCTCCCTCCCTCCGTCCCTCCCTCCCTTCTTCCCTCCTTCCTTCCTCCCTCCCTTCTTCCCTCCTTCCTTCCTTCCTTCCCTCCTTCCCTCCTTCCTTCCTTCCTTCCTTCTCTCCCTCCCTCCCTCCCTCCCTCCCTCCCTCCCTCCCTCCCATTCCTCACCCACGCGCGGCTCCCTGCATGTCCGTGGCCTGTGGTTCCGAGAGCCGTTTCCTTAGTGAAACGGGTCAGTGCCATGTCTGCCAACACCAGCTACCACAGGTGGCAAGTCCAGATTCACTTGTTGTCCTTCCAGAGAAAAACGGCAGCCCGTCTCATCTAGAAATAGGTGTTCTTTTGTTTCGTTCTCTCTCTTCATTTTCTTTCCTTTCCGTTTTTTTTAATTGTAGATGTTCACCCTATACAATATACATCTCCTTGGTACTCCCTACCCGGAAAGAAAATAGTTTGAGCAAAGGAATCCAAGATTGAGTTCACTTAGAGACATTTTGGTCCTTGTTTTTAAGTCTTCGTGGCGGTTGAATGTGAACAACGCTGAAGAAAACCCAAAGGATAAGAAAGTTTAACCTTTGCCTTAAAAAAAAAATACATTTTATTGATTTATTACAGAGAGGAAGGGAGAGGGATAGAAAGTTAGAAACATCGATGAGAGAGAAACATCGGTCAGCTGCCTCCTGCACACCCCCCACTGGGGATGTGCCTGCAACCAAGACACATGCCCTTGACCGGAATTGAACCCGGGACCTTTCAGTCCTCAGGCCGTCGCTCTATCCACCGAGCCAAACTGGTTTCAGCAGCCTTTTTTATTATTATTATTATTATTGTAAAGATATTTTTTCATCAGACACACTCCTTTGGACACCAGTGGTTAGGTTAAGACTCGCCAATATATTGCGACATAGGACCGCACACGGACCAAACGTGGCCTTTCTCCGGCGGCCTTGTTGGGTCAGATGCTGGTTCCTAGTCAGCTTCCTAAGCCCGAGAACCAACAACTCTGCTCCTCTTCTCTGAATTAGGAGCGGCTGACTGAAGCTATAGGGCCCCTTATTTGCATGGTTTCCTTCTGAAACCTGAAACATAGTTTTATATTCATAATTTTGTATTCTAACTTTTATTTAGAAATCCTTATTCTTGAAAGCATTGCACATGTCCCCTTTCTTCCCCATTGATCCCCTCTACCTCACCTCTGTCCCCCCGCCCCCCCGCCCCAGGCCTTCATCACACTATTGTCTGTGTGAAGAACTTCCTACCTCCTTCTCCCCACCTCATCCCCCCAGATCACGTGAGCTCCCTGAGCTGCACACCTGGGATCTGTCTGCTTCCGAGCCTCTGGCTTCAGGCGGGCAGGCTCCCCCAGCTCAGAATGGTCTCGAAATGCTCATGTTTTATGGCTAAAACAGCTAGCTCTCCGACAAGGGTGGCTGTGACGGGTGGGCGTGGGGTGGGGAGAGCCCCGCTCAGGCTTATCCTGAACGCGACCATTTTTCTTAGTTACGTGATAACGAAACAGTGAACCCCAGGCCACTCCTTAGCATTCTGAGTTTAGAACAGTGATGGCTGGCTGTCTCCTCTGATGCCCACATTAAAAAAAATACATCAGGTCTGTTCAGAAAGCAACAGCACACCATTCTGAAGCCACGTCTGAAGCTCCTGTTAGAATCCATCTTTAACTGCACGCCCTTCGAGAGGAAACGCACCTCGGCGGTCCTTTGCTCTCCACGAGCCGTGCTTCCTTGCTGCTGCGGATGACACGGGAGTGTTGGCAGGTCACCGCACTCCACGCATCCTTCTCGGCCGTGGCTGCGTGCACGCACTTCCCGAGACCACAGAGGAGGGAAACCAGCTGTTCTGTTTCCCTTGGGGGGCCTGGGTCAGAAATGGGGTCACGGCGAGTTCATGCTGCCGGGTGAGGGGTGCTGCTCTCCAGGCGGGCCCGTCCACAGGGGCCATGGCCCGAGGTGTGGGGGCTGTTTCCCACGCCCTTGACGGTGTCGGAGAGAACTTTAGGATTTAAGACGAGACCACCAGGACAGGTCTAACCATACAATGATCACTAAGTCCATCGTCCTGGAATGGAAACTGTCTCTCCGAGCTCTGTCACAGCTCGATCGTTCAGCTTTGGAAAACACCGGGAGGAACTGTAGTCCTCACCGTGACCCTGCCGTGTGCTCAGGTCATTGTCAGAAGCTGACGCTGGAGCTGCGGCTTCCCTCCGCCCGCCTCTGCGGAACACAGGCCTTCCTGAGCCAGGCCCCCACCGCCGCCCCTTCACGGTGCTTTCTGTCTTCCCAGGAACGTGGAGTGCATCAGACTCCTGCAGAGCAGTGGAGCGGATTTCCACAGAAAGGACAAGTGTGGGAGGTATGTAAACAGGGAGCTCTGCTTCCAGTGCCTAAATGAAAGCAGCAGGTAGCAGTCCATCTGGAAGTCATGTGATGCTGCCGTGTGATGCTGCCGTGTGATGCTGTCATGTGATGCTGTTGTGTGATGCTGCTGTGTGATGCTGTCGTGTGATGCTGCCGTGTGATGCTGCCGTGTGATGCTGTCGTGTGATGCTGCCGTGTGATGCTGCCGTGTGATGCTGTCGTGTGATGCTGCCGTGTGATGCTGTCCTGTGATGCTGTCCTGTGATGCTGCCGTGTGATGCTGCCGTGTGATGCTGTCCTGTGATGCTGTCGTGTGATGCTGCCGTGTGATGCTGCCGTGTGATGCTGTCCTGTGATGCTGCCGTGTGATGCTGCCGTGTGATGCTGTCCTGTGATGCTGTCCTGTGATGCTGCCGTGTGATGCTGCCGTGTGATGCTGTCCTGTGATGCTGTCGTGTGATGCTGCCGTGTGATGCTGCCGTGTGATGCTGCCGTGTGATGCTGTCCTGTGATGCTGCCGTGTGATGCTGTTCTGTGATGCTGCCGTGTGATGCTGTCGTGTGATGCTGTCATGTGATGCTGTCATGTGATGCTGTCATGGTAAATAAAGGGGTGCTAGCTGGGGAGATTTTGTCCTCAGAAGAAAGTCCTCCTTGGAGCAAAATGCCAACAAAGCAATAAAACCATAAGCCAGTGGTCGGCAAACTCATTAGTCAACAGAGCCAAATATCAACAGTACGAAGATTGACATCTCTTTTGGGAGCCACATTTTTTAAGCTTATACTTCTTCTAATGCCATTTCTTCAAGATAGACTCTCCCAGGCCGTGGTATTTTGTGGAAGAGCCACACTCAAGGGGCCAAAGAGCCGCATGTGGCTCACGAGCCTCGGTTTGCCGACCGCTGACATAAGCAATCCAACATGTAAAATATTTGTAATTTCCCTATTTTGGATTAAAAAGGAGTTAAATCAGTTGGTCAACAAGCCCATAAATTGCCAAATATAAAACAGTGCCTGAAAATTAATAAATGGCATGTGACAAAACGTTACTCGATTTCTAGCCATCTGTCTGGCTGGTATTCCCTGAAGATTGTCCAGGAACGCCAGCTGGATGTGAAATAATTGGGAACTGAAAATAAGTGTTAGAAAACCTCGTGTTTCTGCTCTGCGGTGTGCTTTCCCCGCGGCTGTGCTTTCTGACTGTCACTCCCTGAGGCTTAGTCCCCTTTTCAGGGAACGAGGGGCCTGAGCCGGAGAAACCGAGGGTCAGCCACGAGCTCGAGGGGACCTGAGGGCCTTGCGGCCGGAAGGACGACCCGGGGCCTGGCGAGGGGATGTGGCGGGGTGTGGCCTGCGGGTCTGTCCGGACCGGATGCCGGGCTCCTCCTGCTGAGCTTGTGGTCAGGGGGCCGATGGGGCGGCGCCGGCGGCGGCATCAGGGCGGCCGGTGGGAGTCCGGGAGGCCCGCGGCGTGCCCCGATCTCAGGCCACAGAGGGGCTCCTGCTGAGCGGGTCTGCGGGTGCAGTGCGGTCCCTGCCGCGTCCGGGGGCAGAGCAACGGGGCAGCGGAGGGGGAGCGTGCCACGACGGGACAACCTCCGTCCCGGTTGGAGTCAGTAACGGCTCATCGAGGGGGAGACGCCTCGAAGGCAGATGGGGACCGACTGGAGGAGCTCTTCAGCTTCACACGAACTTGGGGGGGACCGGGGGTTTAGGACGGGATTGTCACTTGTGGGTGTCGGGCCTTAGAGAGCCTCGTTCAGCGGTCGGCAAACTGCGGCTCGCGAGCCACACGCGGCTCTTTGGCCCCTTGAGGGTGGCTCTTCCACCAAATACCCCGGCCTGGGCGAGTCTGTTTTGAAGAAGTGGCGTTGGAGGGAGTTTAAAAAACATGGCTCTCGGGAGAAAGGGCAGTGGTCGTCCTGTTGGTATCTGGCTCTGTGGACTCCTGGGTCTGCCGACCGCTGGCCTAGTTCTCCGTCCAGAGCCGCGGGGAAGTCAGCGAGGGTTCGCTTGGCGGTCAGGAGGCGCAGAGGGGGCACTGCCGCGTTTCCCCTGAGCAGTGACTGCGACCTGCACCGGGAGAGGCAGGAGCAGGGGGAGGCAGGAGGAGGGGGGAGGCAGGAGGAGGGGGGAGGCAGGAGCAGGGGGGAGGCAGGAGGAGGGGAGAGGCAGGAGGAGGGGGAGGCAGGAGCAGGGGGGAGGCAGGAGCAGGGGGGAGGCAGGAGGAGAGGCAGGAGCAGGGGGGAGGCAGGAGGAGGGGAGAGGCAGGAGGAGGGGGGCAGGAGCAGGGGGAGGCAGCAGGAGGAGAGGCAGGTCTGTGTGGACGGCCTGTCGGAAGCCTCTGTTTCTGTGGCCTCACTGCGCCTCCGGCCTCCGCACCCCCCGCCTCGCCCCCCCCCCCCCGCCCCGGGTCCGTGTGCGGCTGCGGGAGGTCACGCCTCGCCCCTGTCTCCCAGGACCCCTCTGCACTACGCGGCCGCCAACTGCCACTTCCACTGCCTGGAGGCCCTGGTGGCGGCGGGGGCCAGCGCGAACGAGACGGACGACTGGGGCCGGACCGCGCTGCACTACGCCGCCGCCTCCGACATGGACAGAAAGTGAGAGCCTGTCCCGGGTCCCCGGCCGGGAGTGGGGCCGGGTGGCTCACTTCCTGCTTTCTGCCTCTCCCCCCCAGCCCGGAGGAGCCTGAGACGCCCCGTCCCACCCCACCCGCCGCCCCCATTCCGCTCTCGGGGGTGACGACTTCATGTCACCGCGTCACGTCTCTGTGTTCTGGGTGGAATGCCCAGGGGAGCCATCCCGCCCAGGTTTTCCGTCCCTGCACAACTCCGTTGTCCTTGATTTTGTCGTCTGCTGCAGTGTTCATGCTCACCCCCTCAATGTTCCACTTGCTGGGAAACTTACACGCACTAACATGTGTGTCTCGTGTGGAAATTGTCCATCCACGCAGCACCCGGAGCCTCAGGGGCAGTGTCATCCTATCTAATAAGAGAGTAATACGCAGATGGACCATCACTCCAGCACACAAGAGGGCTGCCCCCATGTGGTTAAAGATCCTGCCCCAATGTAGACACAAGATGGCCACCACAAGATGGCCAGCAGGGGAGGGCAGTTGGGAAGGACCAGGCCTGCAAGGGAGGGCAGTTGGAGGCTCTCAAGCCTGCAGGGAAGGGCAGTTGCGGTGACCAGGCTGGCAGAGGAGGGAAGTTGGGGGCAAACAGGCTGGCAGGGGAGCAGTCAGACATCAATCAGGCTGGCAGGGGAGTGGTTAGGGGGTGATCAGGCTGGCAGGCAGAAGCAGTTAGGGGCAATCAGGGAGGCAGGCAGGTGAGCAGTTGGGAGCCAGCAGTCCTGGATTGTGAGAGGGATGTCTGACTGCCCGTTTAGGCCCTATCCCAAACGGGCAGTCAGACATCCCTCGAGGGGTCCCAGATTGGAGAGGGTGCAGGCTGGGCTGAGGGACACCCCCACATGTGCACACATTTTGTGCACCAGCCTCTGGTGTGTGTAATAAGCAGGCACCGCTGTTCCACGCGGCTGTGGCTTCTCTCCCAGGGGCCGGCGGGCAGCAGGTGTTGGCCTGGCCGCGTTAGGAGTCTGCTGGCCGGGATGGGAAGCAGACTGGAGTGGCCCGGGTCCGGGGAAGCGATGGGAGAGGTGCCCGGATGTCTGAGCTCCGTCTCAGAGACGGAAGGACCAGGGCCGCCTCCAGAGGAGCAGCGTTCGGCAGCCGTGTCTGCCGCCCCGGGCGGTGGGCCTGACTCCGGGTCCGGCTGGAGAGGCTGGAGGGCACGGGCATGCGAGACAGGTGTCCCCGGAACGCATTTGCACCGAGTGGCTCTGAAGTCGGTGTGTGTTAACATACAGTTCATTTCCCCAAATTTAAAAGAATCTGGAGAAATGAATAACTTTTTTGTCAATGCCTGTGTTCATTTTTTTGTTTTTAAAATATATTTTATTGATTTTTCACAGAGAGGAAGGGAGAGGGATAGAAAGTCAGAAACATCGATGAGAGAGAAACATCGATCGGCTGCCTCTTGCACACCCCATACTGGGGATGTGCCCACAACCAAGGTCCATGCCCCTGACCGGAATCGAACCTGGGACCTTTCAGTCCGCAGGCCGACGCTCTATCCACCGAACCAAACTGGTTTCGGCAAAGCCTTTGTTCAAACGGATGCCCGTTCTGGCCCAGGCACTGCTGGTAACATAGACATCAAGGACCACTGTGTTCCTTAGCATCGACGGGTGCCCGTGTTGTTCTGCAGACTTTATCTTTTCTGTTGCCCCATAAAAATAAAAAAAGTCAGTGGCGCTTTAGGGTGAATTTTCTTTGATCATGGCTTCGTCTGGCTTCACTCATTACCTCAAACCAGTTACACCTGGGAAGGAGTGACAACCAAGCGACTTGTCAGCTGTTAAAGCGTTTGTATACGTTTTTGGGGAGACACCCTATACGTCCCCAATGAAAACTCTGTCGTACTGATTTCTTCGGGTTGGGAGAGAAAACATCGAGTTTTAGATAGCACCGAGATCATTAGCAACGTGGCCCCGGAAACACTAACTGTGGTTTTTTCCCTTTTCCCATCGCCGAGAAGTAAGAGCGCCCTGGGGAACGCCCCCGAGACCTTGGAGGAGGCGGAGAGAGCCCGCGAGGCGAAGGAGAAGGAGGCCGCGCTGTAAGTGGGCTCCCGGCTGCCCCGGGGCCGGGCCTGCCCTCCCGTCGGGGGTCTCTCCGGGGATCTCGAGGAGGAGATGTGGGCTTGTCGTTAACGAAGAGGAAACGACTCTTTTCTTTCTTTCTTTTTAAATGTATTCTATTGATTTTCCACAGAGAGGACGGAGAGGGGTAGAAAGTCAGACACATCGATGAGAGAGAAACATCCATCAGCTGCCTCCTGCACACCCCCTACTGGGGATGTGCCTGCAACCAAGGCACATGCCCTTGACCGGAATCAAACCTGGGACCCTTCAGTCCGCAGGCCGCGTTCTATCCACTGAGCCACACCGGCTTCAGTGAAACTGCTCTTTTTTTCCTTTTATGGCTCTTTTCAGTGTATTGCATGAAGGAGTTACACTAGTCCAAGTGAGGAGCACACCCCAAATGGTGACATCGTACAAGCTATGAGGTGTTTAAACTTGTGACAAGGGACAGGAGGGAAATTCTACTCATTGCAGGGAAATCCTCACTTCAGCTTCGGTGAGCCAAAAGCACTTACAACCCGTGAATCTACAGCTGGTCGTCCTCAGCCAGGCCAGTCTGGACGAGGAACTGGCATACGTTCCTGCTCTGGTCACCCTGCAGCTGAACTACTTCTGCATGTTCTGGATGCCCAGTGACAGCACCATTGCAGGCAAATTTCTCCTTAAAGGCCTTCCCTAGTTTCTGTTTATCGGAATCATCAGCCATCCCTTGGACGGGGGTCTTCCTGCCGTTCCTCTGCTGGATTCTTATGTGGACGGAATCCTCAGGGCCGGCGGGAAGCAGCTCACCACCCTCACTTGCATCATCAGCAAAGGGGTGGAGAGAGCGGAGCTTCTGGATAGCGGCCATACCATACGATTCCTGTTCCTCGGGGCAAACGGCCTGCGGAAGGCTGCGGCGGGAGAAGGCGGGCTGGGGGGACGGAGCGTCGGGAAGCGAGGGGGGCTCAAGGGGGAGGTTGCTGAGTCCTCGGCGGCGGCTCAGTCCCTCGAAACTGCTCTTTGAATACCTCCGTCCGCTGTGCCGCTCTCTCCCGGGGCCTCTTCCTGAAACGGTGAGCGTTGGCATGGCCACGGCTGTGATGGGTCCGCAGGCTTTGGGACCGGACGTGTCTGACACACCGTTCCGACTGTCAGATGCCAGGTGCCTCGGGCGTCCCCTGACATCCTCCTGCGGCCTTAGGCTCTCCGTGGGGCCTGCGGGTCACTGCTTGGCGGATTCTACAAATAATCGCGTTGAGATTTCAGTGGGAAACACACCGTACTCTCCTCTTCATCCCCAACACACACATCAGCATCCACAGCCCCCTGCCCTCGCCGCTGCTCCTGCCCCTCTTCCCCCTGCCTCTGCCGGGCTATTCCTGTGATGGGGTGAGGGTGACTGCCATCCCCAGGGGTACTGATTCCTGGGAGCCTTCCTGCAGGACAGGTCACAGTGACAAGCTTTGCTGCCCAGTGCGGTGACCAGCACGTAGCCGGTGATCAGTAAGTAGCTGTTACATAGATGAGCGGACGAATGACCGGTGCCCACACTCTGTGTCTTGGGACCCAGTGGAGTAGTGCCCCAACGCTGCACACACAGCCCTTGGCCGGCATCCTCCCTTCTCCACTCCAGGCCTTCCTGCCCAGGGGGCCCTCCCCGCTGTCAGACCCGGGTCTAGAGCGACAAGGAGAAGTTGTCTACAGGAAGTGGAGGGATGGAGTTAGAGGGCGGCTCTGGGGCAGGCCCGGGAACATACCTTTGTTACCGGGTGGCAGTGGGAAACCCTGCTGGGGGTAAAGCAGAGGGGCCAGGTTCCACTCTTCATTCTCCACAATTTAAATAATCCCACTGGATTACCTTCCATTTTCCAACCTTCCGATGCTGGCACCCCCCTGTCCCGGCGGGGAAGACCCCCTCCGCGGCGGGCCGGCTCTGGCCAGACAATCTGTCTCTTCACGCGGAGCTCTAACCCCCACAGTCCATGGTGCTGATGACCGGGAGGGTCCCCGCCTCAGGGTGAGAAGAAAAAGAGCCGAATGACCGTCCCGTTCCTCAAGGCTTTCCTGAATTCTAGAATGGCAGTTTCAAGCGGAAATAAAGGAAGCTGCAGGACACACACACACACACACACACACACACGCATACATATCCTCCAGCACACAAATCCTCATTGCTGTCGGATTTTAAAAGAAATACTTAAACTAGCTGAAGCCGGTTTGGTTCAGTGGATAGAGCGTCGGCCTGCAGACTGAGGGGTCCCAGGTTCGATTCCGGTCAAGGGCATGTGCCTTGGTTGTGGGCACATCCCCAGTGTGGGGTGTGCAGGAGGCAGCTGATCGATATTTCTCTCTCATTGATGTTTCTGACTTTCTATCCCTCTCCCTTCCTCTCTGTAAAAAAATCAATGAAATATATTTAAAAAAATACTTAAACTCACAAGGAGCTCCGTGGAGCATTCGTGATAGGAGGGAATTCGCATTCCTTATCTCTTTGGACCCAGAGATGTTTTCTGAAATGACCGCATTCCTGCACTCACAGGTGCCTCGAGTTTCTGCTTCAAAATGACGCCAACCCGGCTCTCCGGGACAAGGAGGGCTACAGCAGCGTCCACTACGCGGCGGCCTACGGCCACAGGCAGTGCCTGGAACTGGTGAGTCGCTTTGTCTTGTCTTGTTTTCTCTGCCACACACACACACACACACACACACACACACACACACACCCAGACCAGACAGCACTGGTCTTAATGTCTCGGCAAAGCCCCTGACTACCTGGTTAGGTCCCCCCTAGAAACCACCTTGAAGGTATTCTGTGGTGAGTGATTAAATTGTTTAACTGGATGATACGAGATCTCTTTGTTCCTTGTCTGTCCATCCCGATCTTAAGAATGGCTGACAGTGGGTTCTTTTCTACATTAAGTTGGTCTGAGAATGTTAAGGCCTTGTGTAGGGACACAGTTTGTGTTTTAAAGGTCACGTGGACGTATCGGGTGAGCTCGGGATACATTTCTGGAGGCGCACCCAGCACCCCCGTGTGCAGGAGCGTTGTGGTAAGGTGACCCACACAATCAGAGGGCTCGTGGGCTTGTTGCAGTCCAGTGTGTGGTTTAGGGAAAGAAATTGGCCAGGGCACAAAAACGTCAGAAAGTACTGGAATTCCCAAACCATTAGGAATTTCAAACCTGTCGCGATCCAGGAACACCATGGGGTTTGGAGTCTGAAATGCCTCTGCTGGTATAGGTCCAAAGAGACACAAACTCACATGCTCCCAGGAACCGGAAAAGTGAAGGAGTGAAGGAAGCCCAGGCGGGCGATAGGGAGTGGTGGGGATTGCGGCAGATAGAGAGCACATGGTCCGTCTAAAGGGAGACACAGCTCGTCAGCCCCAGCTCTCGGAGATCTGGGGGAATGCATCCTTGGGGTTGCCAGACTTCCAGCGTCCCGAGAGGAGGTAGACCTCTAGACTCCGTATGTGACCTTGGCTGTTCAGAAAACCCTGGGTGGGCTGGGACGAAGAAATACTGCTGATTTCGGATTTGCAGCTGAATTCTCTCCGCTGGCTGCCACTGGCCATCTCCAGAGCATCCCCCGGTTCAGCGTCACCGGGACACCTGAGCTGTCCAACCTCCCATCCTTGGTCTAATGATAGGCGTCGCCTTGGGGACGGGACTCCCAGCTCTTGTCCTTGTTTCTTTCACAGCAGAAGTCCCGCTGTCAGAGCTGTTCCGAGGGGGCTGGGGGAGCCTTGCACAGGGGCACAGCCGATGGAGAGAGGCAGGAGGCAGAAAGCTGGCCCGCAGCGGTGCCCGCGCCTGCAGAGGAGTGACTGACTGGTGCCCGCTTGCTCCTTTCCCTTTGGCTTTGCTGCCGGTTTTGAGTGGTTCTGACAGGGCCGTTCTTACCCCTACACACAGTTACACGGTTCATAACGGTCACCCGTCTGGAAAGAACTGGTGACTGTTCTAGTGGGCTTTGGGTGTGGCATTGATTGGTGAATGGTACCTCCCTCCCTAATCCTTGAGTGGTTCCAAGCCTTCCTCCTGAGGTTCTTGTGCTCGCTAAAGATGTCCTTGTTTGACCCTGGGGGTGGCGTTTCCCCTCTAGTGTATAGTTCTTCTGATGACGGTGGCCGCGTAACACATCACCCCAACGTTAGTGGCTTAACACAACAGTCACCATGCGCTAGCGGTCACCGTTTCTGTCCACCAGGGACTCGGGAGTGGCTTCGCTGAGTAGTTCTAGGTCAAGGTATCCTATGAGATGAAGTCAGACAGTGGCTGCTTTTCATTGGTTTTCTCGAGGAAAACCGCGCCGTAATCGGACATAGGAACTTTTATTACAAAGTTTGTTGTAGTCTTACAAACTTGGGCTGGTGTGTTTTTTTTTTTTTTTAAAGAATGGCTTATTGATTTCTAGAAAGAGAAGGAGGGAGAGAGAAATATAGATGTGAGAGCAGTATTTCTGCATCACCACCACCCCCTCCCTGCCCTCCCTCCCACCCCCCGCACCGGGGATCGAGCACGCAGCCGGGGCAGGTCCCCTGACCGGGAACTGAACCAGTGGCTTTTTGGTGTATGGGAGGGTGCTCAAACCACTGAGCAACACCATCCAGGGCAGCTTGTGCTGTTTCAAAGGATGTTCCTGTCACACTTCCGGGCTATGTAAATAATAGACGGCACATTATCTTCATTTGTCAGGAAAGCCACCTCAGGGTCCTTCTGTCTGTTAGCCAGTGACAAGGGTTTCTGTCCGCCAGAAGGTTTCACAAGTTCTGTGTGCCAATGAAAGCACCCCTTTGATTAGATCGACACTTACGCTGTGTGATTTACGAAGAGATGATGATTCTGGGCAGTTACAAGACATTCGAACATCAGGTGTCGGGGGGACGAGGCGGGGGGAGAGGGGGGGCAGTAATTGATCTCAATCGGCACTGCCAGCTGAAAGGGACCAGATTAGCAACATGAATTGCTAGAAATGTCACCATTGTTCGCTTTCAGGAAAGAACCCCAATGGGTCATTTGTAACAGGGATGGGAGGGACATGCTCGGTCGTCCTGAATTACTATAGTCATACAGACAGCTCTGTGTGTCTCACTGTGAGATGCACCCTCACATTCCCCGTGGGTAGTTCCAACGAGGGAGGATCTGAGCAGGCTGTGAGCATTGTCGCACCCTGAACCCTCCGGAGAATCATGCCTCTACTTGGAACCTGTGTTTATATGGGCGTACTGTATTTCTTTTACAATACTAAAGATTTGTGGCAGCAAGATTTTTGTGGTTTTGTTATATTGAAATGGAAAAATGTATATGCCAATATAATGACATCAATCGTCTGCAGAAACGTGGAGGAATTGTTTGAAAACTCCAAGCTTCTGATCCAATTCAGCCCAAGACATTGCCATGCCAAGCCGCTGGGAATTTGGCTGCTTCCCTCCGGCCTTCTCCCCTATTCTGAGCCAACTTGAACTTCAACCATGAGAGTGTATGTGTGTGTGGCGGGGGGTGCTTATGTATTCTAGGAGTTTCTGAGATTCCCTGGAGATAGACCAAAGGCCACTATATTTTGGGCCACTGAACACTGAAATTACGCTACCCTCCAGTAAAGTACTCTATGTTTCGGGTGGTTTCTGTGTTTGTCACAGGCCTTTAAGAAACCATCACACCTGGCTCTGTAGCACAGGCGCTTATGTTAGCAACGTCTACTTAAGCATTTCAAAGCTAAGAACAGGTTCAAGGCAGAGGATGGAAGAGTTGAAAAAGAAGAGCTACTAAGTAGTCATCTGCAGATAAGAAGATGAAAAACCAGCACACCTGGATCCAAGCCCCAAACAAGTGTGTGCTGGCTCTTTCCTGTCCCCCGAGGTGGAGTTGGGGTGTCTGTGACCCCCCCAGCAGGCACACTGCCAGTGGAAACGTCAACAGTGCTGGTCTTGTGTGTGCTTCTAGTTAGTTCAGTTGAAACATGAAGTCTTACAGGCAACGGGGACGGAGGAAGTAGCCTCCGGAGGAGATCGGACCTGCTACCGGGAAAAGGGGAAGGACGTTACGATTTACCCCATGACTTGCTAGTTCAAAACCAAGTCGCACTAAGGGAAGTAGTAGAGGGATGGGCACATATTTTGATCCTGCTGGCGGCCAACTCACTGCTGGGAATGTAAATATAAGCCCACAGATTTTGAGTCAGAATTTGTATGTGAGTGTATGTTCAGAGCAGACAGTGTTTTATAAAATAGTCCCATTGTTTCTGCGTAGTACAGCAGATAAAACATTCTTTTGGCTTCACCATGAATGACTCCGGCACTGGATGAAAGAACCATGCATGGAATGGATGAAAATCAACAATTTCAGTTTCACCTTCAGTTGAGGGGCCAGGATAGGGGAGCCATTGCCCAGCTTTTCATAGTGAGACGCTACCATTTCAACCCATGGCCCCCTCACCCATTCGGGATGTTGGGTGTCAGAGGGCACATTTCTTTGGAGGCAGCTCAGCTGTGGACCCCACCACCGCTGCCCTCTTCCCAGTGCGAGGCGGTGGGCGGAGAGAGGTAGGCTGCTTTCTCCTGGTCCCAAGCCCAGCGAGAGAAGCTTCCAGGAGACTGGAAATCGGATGGGTGTCTTGTGTGACGTAGGCCATTGAGTGGACTGGCTTGGGATACATCTAAAGACTGGCTGGCTCCATCCAGAACTTGCTAGTAGTCAGAAGTTACATGAAAAAAGGTCTGTGTTTGAGACATAGGCTACCCTCACCAGTAAAGGATGAAAAGTGTGTGTTTCTCAATGTCCGAGTGGAATCCAAGGGCCAGCGCTGGCCGGGGGCTCTCCCTCAGCACGTGTTTCATCAGGGCGCTCTGGAACCAGTCCTCCCTCTGGAATCTCTGCTCACGACCTTTGTAGCAGCTGCTGCCAGCGTGGCCTCCCTGTCCTGGTGATAGCAGCTGCCAGGATGACCCCTTCCGGCCTGAGAGGGTGGGGAGGGGGGTTGGGTGGAGGGGTGACAGGAGCCCAGCAGGATCGTTCCTCCAAAGACACTTTATCTCTGGCAGCTGCCACGGATGCATTGCTGGTGAGGTCAGGACCCGGTCCCCATCGTGACCACTTCCCTTCTTGATCCACATTGAGTAACGGAAAGTGGAGAGGCCTGAGCGTTTGTCGTTGGAATAAGAGCTCACACACACACACCTGTGCCTTCCGGTCATGGGGTTCTGTCTGATTCAAAGAACAGAGAGCCTTTCTAAGAGTCCAAAGGAGGGAGAGAGGCTTGCCATCTGTCACAGCTGACGGGGGGAATCTGGAAAAACCTAATCCCTCCGCAATAGCTGAGGTTGGTTTTCCTGGGGGAGCAGGTCCCTATAACCTGAGTGGTGACATCACTGCCTTTAAAAGCTGTGGGCCAGCTGAAACAGGTTTGGCTCAGTGGATAGAGCGTCAGCCTGCGGACTGAAAGGTTCCAGGTTCGATTCCGGTCAAGAGCATGTACCTTGGTTGCGGGCACATCCCCAGTAGGAGGTGTGTGCAGGAGGCAGCTGATTGATGTTTCTCTCTCATCGATGTTTCTGACTTTCTATTCCTCTCCCTTCCTCTCTGTGAAAAATAAATAATGTATATTTTAAAAAATAAGTAAAAGCTGTGGGCCATTCCACTCTTGGAAAGGTAATTTTGTTAATATTAAAAATAAAATATACTTGGTCACTGGGAAGCAATTTAATGTAGAGTGACAACTTCATAGCATTTTTCCCGAGGAAGAATTGATAGTTTCCCAAACACATGTTTTATTTCACACTCACATACCCTTATTTTGTTAATTTCATAAAGCTTTTTCAGTTTGTAGCAACTTTCTTTGGGTCTCAGATTCCTCACGCTGATAAGAGACGAACTGTAGTAGAAATAACCCAAAGCAATCATTTCAGACAAGCCTATGTTTTTGGTCTCATTCTCTCAACATATGTTTTTCAAAGTGAGAAGAATATCACAACAAAGGTGACACTGAGCATTTCCTGTGTACTGAGTGGTCTTAGAGGCTCCACCGGTCCAGGCGGTTTGGTGAGGTTGGCAGTCAGGGTCAGCGTATGAGCTCTGACAGGCTCAGGGACTGAGTTAGTCCTTCTCAGGCAGGTGAGTTGTATGAGAAGAACATCCTTTGTGAAGCTACAGGGAAAAGTCCAACTCCGAGGAGGGCCAGGGGATTCGTGCCGTTTGCTACAGCTACGTTCCCTTCCGAATAGGAGACTCAGTTTTATCAACTGAACGAAGGTCAGAAGTTGGCTTCCTGAATGCAGAGTTAAAATCGAAGGAATAGAGTCAAAGTCAATGAGTCAAGCTCCGGCGACCTAAGGTTTCCTGTCCTTGTAAGGCCTAGTGCTGTGCGGTCAGAAGGTGCTTGGCGACCCGCCCAGGCGTTCTCTCCCCTAGACAGACTGTTTCTCCTCACTCCGTGGACACCGAGCTGGCCGTCCACGGGACAACTTCTATGTGACTTCTCTTACTTCAGCTGCCTTCAGGGTGGCTATTTGCTGGACACAGAGTAAATTATTGAGCAATGTGGGGCCATATCTATCTATCATCTATCTATCTATCTGTCTATCTATCTATCTATCTATCTATCTATCTATTGGCTATATCTATCTATATATCTATCTATTGGCTATATATATATCTATATATCTATCTATCTTTTGGCTATCTATGTCTATTGGCTATCTATCTATCTATATCTATCTATCTATCTATTGGCTATATCTATCTATCTATCTATCTATCTATTGGCTATCTACTTATATCTATATCATCTATATCTATATATCTATATCTATTGGCTCAAAATGTCATTCATATTTTCTAGTTCTCTATAGGGTAATAGTAGGAGTATAATAACTATCCCCAAATTATTTCTTTGGCCCTGGCCCCTCCTATTCTGCCAAAGCTTTGGGTTCAGTCCCTCCTGAAGGGCTTTGTCGTGTTTCCCTGCATGCCGTGCAGTCCTCTTGGCTACAGAGGACGCTCACTGTTTTCCTCTCCTGTTCTCGCTTGCTGTGGTGCTGTCTCTGGTTATCAACAACCACCAATCTGTGAGGTCACAAGTGTCTAGTGGCCACGCTGCCCCCGTCGCTTCCCCCACCCCCTTAGCGGCAGTGCAGAGGCTGCCAGGCTGTGCCCAGTGTGTGGAGTCTGTGCTCACCTCCTCCCACAGTGCCACTGACCATCCTTGGTGTCCATACCATGTGGTGTGGTTGGGGGTTCAAGAACCGGGATCATCAGACTGGATTGAGATGCCAGCACTGCCATTACCTACCTGCAAGGTTTTTTACAGCGTTTTCTTTCACTTCTGTAAGCCTCCCTATCTCCCCTAATCTGTCAAGTATGGGTCTTCTTGTTCTGAGGAGTAAATGGCATGATGTCAGGAAAGGGCGGGCCTGGTGCTGGCCTGGGACAGGGACACGGAGAAACTATTGTTATGTCTGTATTTAATGTATCTTCACCAATACCCCTTATGTCCTGGGCATGGTGCTCTATGCCAGGTCTGAAAAGATGGAGAAGTTCCTGTATCTGGGAATCAGTGTGTAAACAAATAAGTTCAATTAAGGACCACCGTTGCCCTGTTGGAACTCTGGATTTCTCTTATTCTTACCCTTCATCATCCAAGATAAAATGGGATACCCAGAAGAGAGGGACAGGTGACCTGCTGAGAGAGCTAAGGGGACAGAGCGTCCCATTCTAGGTTCCATGGTTAATGAGATTTCCTGGCACTCGTCAGCGTGATGCGCTTGCCCTTTGTCTCGGGAGCCCTGCTTTTCCCACCCCTGCAGCGGCAGACCGAACCTGAATGAATGGGAGGAGGGAGCATGCACGTGGATGTTTGGACTTGATTTGCTAAATGGACCAACGTCTCGTGTTCGGTAGAGCAGAGGAGCTGTGTTCAGGATGCTCTCGTCCTCTGTAACGGACACAGCACATCGGGTCAAAGGAAGTCGGATGCTGTCTCTCACGCCGTCTCCTGAATCCCACCGCCATCTGGGATCAGCACTCATCGGAGAAGCAACGTGGCAGGCGCATGTGGCAGGCCCGTGTCGGAATACGTGTGCGTTGGGCTCATGTCGGAATGTGTGTGTGTCAGGCCATGTGGGCATACATGTGTGTCAGTCTTGCCCATCTGCTTTGATTGTGCTTAAACTAATCACAGCTTTCTGTGCCCACTTCCTTGAATCTGTGCTGATTCGTTTAATGTTCATCAACCAGAAATAGTGGATGGGGCTTACTTAGCTTGTGTTTCAGAATGCCACAAGATTCGCTTTGATCGAACCAGAAGGAAAAAATTTTAAAGCTGTCTATTTTCTTGTGTGGGCTGGAATCACTAACATGTTATTGATACTTAGAGCAGGAATTTATACTCTAACTTACCACTAAAAATAGTGTCTGGCAGGACCTATGTTGATTTGCACGCGTTTTGTGGGGACGAAGAGCAGGTAAGCTAAATGCCTCTCCGAAGCAGGAGACTCCTCTGTTGCGTAATTATCTTTGTATTCAAACCTACCGTCTCCTTTGTTCTCTCTTTCTGCGTTTTAAAAATCATATTGCCACCTCCCGTGGCTTCTCAATCACTCTCCAGCCTAACCCTCAATAAAACATCTCTGGCCCTAGGCAGATAAATTCTCCTTGTTCTGAGGCAAAGACTAGATTAACATGATGATCATATAACTTGGGGGCAATATCATTTTGATGGAAATGATAGCTGATTAAAGAGGGAACTGTGAAACTTAAGAGTGGCTCTCAGAAGTCACCATGGAAACATGAGACCGGTATCATGGTGTGTGTTTTTTTCTGGTGATACACAAAGAATATATGCCCAGCAAGTAGAATGGATCCAGTGGAACACCCATGATCCTGAATATTTTACGGGGATGACTACCTGTCACCGTTTCCATATGCCTGTCACTGAATGCCATCAAGGGTTCTGTAGTGCAGCACTTCCACGGAATTAGCTCTCGGAGGATTTCTGCTGACAGATGTGTGGGCAGTGGGGAGGGGACTGAATACATTTTGAATGTGAAGCCGAGGAGACCTGCTGCCTTTTTGTCTTAGATGCCCACTTAGAGTGGTGAGTAGGCCCCAGAGTTATAGAAAGACGCTAATAATCAAAGCCTGTGTAGATACTATTTTATTAATAAACAAACAAAGCCCTTGACATAAAATCTAGACTTCTTTACATTTCATTACAATTATTTACTATTTCTTTTTATAATTTTTATTTTTTAAATACATTTTTATTGATGAGAGAGAGAGAGAGAGAGAGAGAGAGAGAGAGAGAGATCAATGATGAAAGAGAAGGACGGATCGGCTGCTTCCTGCACGCCCCACCCTGGGGGTCGAGCCCACACCCAGGGCCTGTGCCCCGACCGGGAACCAAAGCGTGACCTTCTGGCTCATAGGTCGATGCTCAACCCCTGAGCCACGCCCGCCGGGGTAGTTATTATTTCTTTCCATCTTGTGTGATGTTCTTTCTCTGTTTAAAACAGACCTTAACTCGCAGAACACAGCACAAGGACAAATCAATGCCGAGGAAAATAAAAACACCGAAAAGATTCACATGCTATATGTTGAGAGCACGCCAGTCTGCATCCCCCAACTTTACTCTAGGGACTATCCAGGAATCCTTAAAAACCAGTAAGACAAAGACAGGCAACCCAACAGCAAAAGGGGGAGAGGATTTGCTCAGGCATACTGTATTGAGTTAACGATTGGTGTGGAGGGTGGAAGAATAGGCGAGACCGAGGCGAGTAATACCCACAGCAGGAAATGGGGCGCTCTTTCTCAGTGTTGTTGCCATGGTTATCTTCTGAACACCAGAGGCTTACAGTTCATTGGGAATGGGCTGCTGGTACCTTGGGCTTAAAGTGGAAGCTCAGGTGCCAAATGTTTGCTCTGTGTTCCTGCTTCTCTCCCACGCTCAGCAGGCCCTGCGTGCCTATCCCCTAGGGCTGAGTCTTTTCCTCACTCTTGCTTCCCCTCAGCAGTCCATTGTTGTTGCTTGCTTCTTTTTTTAAAAAAATTTTTTTATTGTTTAAAGTATTACAAATAGCAGTACATGTGTTTCCTTCCCTACCCCCAGCCTCCCCTACCCCCCAGCACATGCCCTCCCCTGCCCCCCTTCCCGTGCTTCTTGTTTGGGAGACAGGGGAGGGGAACGGGTAATGGAAAGGACTTCTCAGTTGTTGGTCATGCTGTGTTTCTTGGTCTGTGTGCTGGTGACATGGAATTCTTGCTACTGGAGTGATTCCTCTGGGTCAAGGTAGCATTGCGATGTTTCAGTTAAGCTGAAATTAATTTCCTAGAAGGAAAGAAACGTGTGACTACCTGCCGGTGCCTTAGCTCAGAGGGAGCGAAATCCTGACAGAAGGAGAAATATGACAGGTGAATGTTGCTCTGTTAGGGAGACTTGAGCAGCCAAAGGCCAGCTTTAGAGCGCCGAGTACTCTGCCATCCCCCCGGCCCATATACCTCGGGTGCTACCTAGGACCATGGCCTTTTCATAGCCCATGGCCTCCAACATCTATCACCACAGCATCCAAACAGGAAGTCTTCTCTGAGTGGAGCTTTCACCCGAGTTCCTGGGACTGTTGATGTAGAAGAGCTCTGTGTTCATCAGCAAATGGCCATGGAGCAAACGGAATTCCCAGGGTTCGCCGCGTGGAAATGGAAGTAGCTAGTGGACAAGATCAGTTCCCTGCGGCCAGAATCACTGCCCACGTAATTCATGTCTCACCATTGACATATCAGAACAGCCACGTTATGACTGAGAGGTCAATACAGGGATGTTCTTCATTTTGTGCTCACACAGGCATTTCATCGTCTCTTGCTTAAGTATCTAGACTTCAGTTGTAAGAGGATGTCTTTCTTTTCCATGGTCATACCTAGTAAGATTTTATGCCTTTGAACCTGAACTCCTTGCTGATTTTATTTTGAGGTGGAGTTGCCAACTTTTGCTTTTATCTGAATACGTTCAGCCATTTGAGCTTTCTTAGGATCCTAAGCAAAAACACATATTTTTTCTCTCAGTCTTTTGTTCGCCATGAAACTTAGGTAAATATATATATCTCCTCTATTGTAGGAATGTTTTGTGCTTCACTTAGGCCAGCACCAAGTACCTTTTATTACCAACCTCTCAGAGAATTTTATTGAATGCAGGCATTGCCCACAACTAGAGACACTAGTCTTCAACATATATTATTTTGGATTTTCCTCAAGGTGTGAGCCTTATATCTCCACTTTTTCCTATAACTGGCCTGGCTGTGGCTGATCTCTCTTCTCTAACTGTACATTGCCAGGATATAAGGATATGTGTACTATGGAAAACAGAATTTGAGGAGCCTTTTGGTAAGCTAGTTATTGAGTAATATGTTGACGTGTTACCTGTTAGCGATATGTTATACTGCCAGCTCTGTAAGTAGGTAATTCTGGGTGAGCTTTTGATCTGATTAGTACCTGTGACTGGTTATTCACACATTTCTGGCATATGTACCCAATGTCAGTATTTAAAGGATAGCAGTACATATGTACTACTATTAAATATAAGTTGTACTGCAAAAAAAAATTAATTAGAAAAAAAAATAAATAAAATATCCTATCTAATAAAAGAAAAAAAATAAAGAATAGCAGTATAGGTAGCACTGGGTTATAATTCAGGAATGAAATAGAAAGACAGAAGAGGTATCATGACCCTATTTTCCGATTGTAAAAATAATATGTGCTGAATTATAGAAATTTTGGAAAATCATGGAAATAGTCAAAGAAAATTGAAATTGCCAATAACCCCACCATCACCCCTGTTTGAATTTTGATGTGTTTCTTTCTGGTCTTTTCCCTCACATATATGCAGATATATACATGGCTGTGTGTCTTTGTCAGAGTAGGTTTCTGACTACCTGAAGGTCTTCCAAACAATTATAACAAAATAGGAAATCAGTTTTTAAAAGGAAAATTAATTTAGATTCTTATTTAGGAGTAGGCAGTCAGGCATCAATTTCATTTAAACTTCAGCACAAAGCAGATCTGCTGTAGAATTTGGCTAAGGAGACAAATGGGGCCATCTGGTTTTCATCCCCCCTTTGCCAGCTGAGCCGAGCAGCTCACCTTCTCCCCCGTCTCCACTTCCTGTGCTGTTTGGCAGGGCTGTGCACACCCTGGCATGATCACCAAAACAAATGCATGCTTCTTTGGTCTGCTTATAATTAACAACTCCCAACAGGACATGCGTCCTCGGTAGGTCTGGAATCCTGCCTAATTTCCTCTGAGGTAAGTAATTAGATGCACAGGCCCACTAAGGCTCTTCCCTCCGCACCCCTGCCAAGCAGCCTGCCTCTGAGATGTGGGCAAGATGATTAAAATCTGAAAATGGCTGGAGGTTTTTTCCTGTGTCGCAAGCCCATCCCCCAAGCCCAGCCCTTCCCCAAACAAGAAAAGGTTTAAAATGGATCAAAAAATGCCTACACCTTCCTTCATTCGGATGGTTTCGTTAGCATCTGGTTTCTATTTTGTTCAGCTCACACATTTTCTATGCAAATTAAATGTGAAGGATGGGCTTCTCACTCGCTGGGAGTGCTATCGAGTTGGCGATTACACACATCTATGGAATTTGGTCTCTGTACCGATGGAACCATGTTGGCTAAACTCCTTTATAAGAATACTAGAGGCCCGGTGCACGGGGTTCCTTGGCCTGGCCTGTGCCCTCTCGCAATGCAGGACCCCTCAGGGGCTGTTGGAACTGCTGGTTTCGGCCTGATCCCCACAGGCCAGGTTGAGGGACCCCACCAGTGCACAAATCCATGCACCAAACCTCTAGTATACATACAAGATCTGTGGTTAATCACTTTCCGCCCTCTCCCCCTTCCCTTTGAGTCTTCAGTCTGTTCCATGTTTCCATGCCAGTGCGTTAAGCATCTGCCCCCTGGTGGCCAGTATGTGTCATAGCTACCGGCCCAACAATCCAACGGTTGATAGGTTGAACAGCTGCTTAGGCTTTTATATATATAGATGTTGGGACACTCCTGTCATAGGGCTTCTCTCTGTTAGCTTGTCTGATTCTCATGAAAGGGGAAGTCAGAGCTCTATACTGCCTGGGTACAAAGGAAACACTTTTCTGTTATCTACTTTTGTTTTGTTTCCTTAAAGCGGGACTTTTCAACATTGGCACCACTGACATTGTGAATAAGATAATTCTTTGTCGTGGGGCTATTTGTGCATTGTACGATGCTTAGTAGCATCTCTGGTCTCTAGCCACCAGGCACCAGTAGCTACCACCCTCCCCCACCCCTACCCCCAAGTGTTGACGATCAAATATCTCTCCAGACGTTGCCAGATGTACCCTGGAGTTTAGAATCGCCCTTGTTGAGAACTTCTGTCCTCACATCTCAGCGTGACGGCATCACACAGTAGACCTTTATCTCCTGGTGGGATGGAACTAGGATTCGAAGCCAGCACTGTTTATTCATCGCGCCTACAGCGTTGCTATTATAATTCCTAAGGCCCACGGAGAGCCGTTGGGGAAACGCTTGTTCTGATGGAACCAAGCTGGTCCCTCCTAGAAGCTGGATTTGGTAGAAGCTTCTAGTTCTGAAAAGGTTGGGTCTTGCTGTTGGTGAGTCACCAGCGCTTTAAAGCTAAGAAACGGAGGCTCCTGAGTCACTTTCACACACAGAGTTCATCATCGCCCGAGCTCCGTTCTACTGAGAGCGCTGTGTTCTCTTAGAGCCAAGCACCGCGAGGAGCCACCAGGGTTACTCATACAGCTTTTCCTAGGCGAGAGCCTTCGAAACATAACCCAGTGGCTGCCCACGGAGGAGGCTCCCATTTAAGTGACCCAAAGTAGCTGTCATTATTTTGAGAGAAAGGTTTAATGGCAGAAAAGGATATTGGCAACTTGGCATGAGGGCGGAGGAGAATGCTTTGCCATCGGAGCTCAAGGAATCCCCTGGCCGAGATCCAGAGGCCCCCGGATTAATTCAGAAGGAAGAATAGGACCTGGTAAGATACAAGTTCCACAGGAACCTTCTTCCTTTCTTTGATTAAAGTTGCTGCTAAAATTATTTTATTTTACATATGTGTCCTTATTCCCCCATGGCCCCCCACCTCACAATTATGCCCCACCCCCCTGTTGTCTGTGTCCATTGGTCAGGCTCATAGGCATGCACACAAGCCCCTTGGTTGCTCTCTCCACCTCACCCCCACCCGCCCCTGCCTTCGCTGAGGTTTGACGTTCTGATCGACGTTTCTCAGTCTCTGGGTCTGTTCTTGTTCATCAGTCTATGCCGTTCATTATATTCCACAAATGAGTGAGACCATGTGATATTTATCTTTCTCTGTAAGGTCAAATTCTTAAGGTAAGAAATCAGGCATGGGGTTATCCTAAGACAGTGGTCGGCAAACTGCGGCTCGCGAGCCACATGGGGCTCTTTGCCCCCTTGAGAGCGGTTCTTCATACCAAGGCCTGGGCGAGTCTATTTTGAAGAAGTGGCGTTAGAAGAAGTTTAAGTTTAGAAAAATTGGCTCTCAGAAGAAATTTCAATCGTTGTATTTGGCTCTGTTGACTAATGAGTTTGCCGACCACTGCACTAGACTAAGTGCCTGGGTAATACGAAACTTAATTTTAGTCCAGTTTCACCTGTCTTCTTTTTCTTCTTCTTCTTTTTTTAAAATAATTTTTTATGTATTGCGAAGAGGACGGGAGAGAGAGACAGAGAGAGAGAGGGAGAGAAACATCGGTGATGAGAGAGAATCATGGATCGGCTGCCTCCTGCACGCCGCACACTGGGGATCGAGCCCGCAACCCAGGCCTGTGCCCTGACCGGAGTCAACCGTGACCTCCTGGCTCCTAGGTCAAGGCTCAACCACTGACCCACACCAGCCAAGGCTCACCTGTCTCCTTAAACCCTTTATGAAGCTACCAGCCAGCCGGCAGGCCCGTCCCTGGGAGAGAACTCCAGAACCTTCGTGAAATGTTTTATTAAATCAAATACCCCGCCTGCCTCTCACACCTTCTGTTCAAAGAGCTGATTAGCAGCCAGGAAGAAAAGCCAAACAACAGATGGGGAAGGAGGAGGGACACCCCAAGCTGCTGGAAGAGCCTCTGAGCCCCGTGTGCGTCCTGATGGGCAGGTCCCCAGGATGATGGGCAGGTCCCCAGGATGGTGGGCAGGTCCCCAGGATGGTGGGCAGGTCTCCAGGATGATGGGCAGGTCCCCAGTGCCATGCTCTCCATGAGGGACACTTGACTGGGAGAGGCCTGGCTCCTGCCACCAGCGGGACAGACTGACGGGGAGAGTCACCCATCTGTGAACACAAGGAGGCTCAGTGCTGAGGGCCTGCCTTTCAAACTGGACCCCCTGAGTTATCTGGGGCTCTCTGGCCCTGGGATTCAAATTACTTTTGCGGGGGGAGATAGGGGTGTGGTGCCTGCCTGCCCCCAGGAGACTGGCCGTTATTTACATAGAAGAGGTCTGGTGCATGACATTCATGCACTGCAGTGGGAGGTTGGGGTGTCCCCTCAGCCCAGCCTGCGCCATCTTGCAGTCTGAGACCCCTTGAGGGATGTCCGCCTGTTGGCTTAGGCCTGCTCCCCTCGGTCGGACATCCCCTGAGGGGTCCTTAGTGCTGCCGTGGACGTAGCTGCTGTGCTCGCCAGCTGTGACTCTGTCTTCTGGCTGAGCAGTGCTCCCCCTGTGGAAGTGCACTAACAACCAGGGGGCAGCTTCTGCATTGAGCATCTGCCCCCTGGTGGGCAGTGAGCATCATGGCAATTGATTGTTCTGCCCTTCAGCAATTTGCAGATTAGGGTTTTATTAGATAGGATGGGCCCCGGAGGCTGGGAAGCATTGTCCTCGTTCACGTTTTTATTGTTTGATGGCTTGTTTGAACGTGGGGAGCTCTGTGGGAAGGGATGTGGAGTGGGAGGAAGGCTTTGGAAGAAACTGGGGTGCAGACCTGTGGACAGTGTGCTCCCATCTCCCAAGGACGCTGTGCTCTGCGAGGAAGGTGCCTGTTTCCTGGTCAGTGACAGTAACGGGACCAGACCCAGGAGTCTGCCTGGGCGGGCAGACGGCCACACACTGCAGAGACAGCCAATCCAGGAGGCCAGACTGCCAATGCCACCTGCACACGGGCTCCCAGCAGCCCTTGGGTTAGACACAGTGGTCGGCAAACTCATTAGCCAACAGAGCCAACTATCAACAGGACAACGATTGAAATTTCTTTGGAGAGCCAAATTTTTTAAACTTAAACTTCTTCTGACGCCACTTCTTCAACATAGACTCGCCCAGGCCATGGTGATTTGTGGAAGAGCCACACTCAAGGGGCCAAAAAGCCCCTTGTGGCTCGCGAGCCGCGGTTTGCTGACCATTGGGCTAGAGAGAGGCATGCCCATCAGAGGAGAGCGTAGCTAAGGGGGGTCTAACTGTGGAAAGACCCTTGGGGAAACCAGTTTTTAAATTCATACACACACGCACACACACACACACACACACGCACGCACACACACACACACACACACACACGCACACACAACAGGCTCTGGAGTATCACAGTGGCATCGCATTATTTTGTATGGTTTTATCTTTTCGAAATGTGAAGCCATTTTCCATTTCTTGGGAAAATAACGGAACAGGTGTCAGTGAGATGACTGGCATGAAGGCGTCTCCCCTAAATGAGGACGTGGTTTGATGAAATGCAATGTTAGGAGCCTGGCAAGAAACAGTTCCCCGAATTCTCTCATTTAGCGCCAACGAAATGGCTGTGCTCCTGCTCTCGAGGGTCCACGATCTGTGCTTCGTGGCGAGTTTCATCGTCTTCTGCGGGAGGTTTATTTCTGAAGCAGGTGCAATGGCGGGGGGCGGGGGTGTCTGCCTCTGGGGCTGTAGGTGACCGGAGGTGGTGGTCCTGTAGGTGTCTGGTTGAAGGAGTTTCCCCACACAGGAAGGGAGGCCAGGAACGGAGGGGGGTGGCCCACCCACCCACTGGGAGACCCTGAAGGTGAGGCTGGGCTCCGCATGCCCAGGCCAACCCCCTCTGTTAGGATGGAAGCCAGCAGAGGAGCAGCTGGGATCTGGCAGCTCCTGCAGGTTCCTGGGAGAAGAGTGAGCAAGTGCAGTGGATAGTGGACCCCTGCGTGGCGTTCCTGGCCATGGCCACGGGCCCCTGCGTGGAGTGGGCACCTGAGGAAGGAGGGCCGTCTGGGGTTCCTCGGTCTCAGAGCCTGAGAAGAGTTCGCTGAAACGCAGCGGGTTTGATTTCTCATCTGGGGACAGCAGGGCTCTGAGCCCAATGTCTGCACAAGTCCCTTTGCAAGGACAGGAAGCGCCTTCTCCAGGTCTCAGTGCTCCCCAAAGAGCCAGCGGGGACAGCGGGGAGGGGCGGAGACTGGCGTGGGCACCCCAAAGGGTTTGTGAGACCGGGGAGGGCTTTGCCTTCACGGGAGCTGATGGGTGATGTCCAAGGGTACGCTTCTCGGGGAAGGTAAGCAGGACTCATGCAGAGAGGAGGGCCGGGGGTTAAAGGTCGTTTTCAGTAAGGTGGACTTCACGATGCGCTAAACTTTATTGTTCACAGAGCATGTGAGGAACGGAGTATGTGTGGGCACTTTAATGAAGTGATGTGCAAACGAAACGGCTAGGCTAGATGCTGAACTGCTTAATATCCGAAAGGGCAATGAGCGGTAACCTCCGGCCTCTCGTTTCTGCCCCACAGACATCACGTGGGTCAGAGCTACCCGTTAACATGCATTCACAGAGCCTGGGCCCCGAGTTAACGTTCTACTAAAAATTATCCCTGGTGCAGCCATCTAAACGCGCCTCGGTGACTTCTTAAAGGGACACAAGATTATCCTTGTGGCCTCACTTACAGGTTTTACATCATTTTCCTTAAAATAGGCAATCCATAAATATCCAGGGTTTGTGGATTTTTGTTTGATACTTACCCCTGGATATCTGTCCCTTTTGCTCTTTTCCCTAAACTTACGTTACCCATGTATGGTAATGGTTGATAAACACAGACCTTTTGTTTTCTTCCCTTCTGCCCCTTCATACAACACACACACACACACACACACACACACACACAGCAATCACCACAACCCACACACACACACACCATGATCACCACCACAACACACACACACACACACACACACACACACACACAATCACCACAACCCACACACACACCATGATCACCACCACAACACACACACACACACACACACACACACACACACAGCAATCACCACAACCCACGTACACACACATCATGATCACCACCACAACACACACACACATGCATACACCAATCACCACAACCCACACACACACCATGATCACCACAACTCACACACACACACACTGATCACCACAACTCACACACACACACACGATCAACACCACCTCAACACACAGACACACACACATACCAATCATCACAACCCCACACACACATACACACACGATCACCACCACCACAGCACACACACACACACCCATGATCACCACCACAACACGCACACACTGCAGGGAACCAAAGAGAAAAACAGAGTAAGAGGCATCAGAGGACTGTTCCCCTGATAGATACACCAATATATTGAAGTCATTGCTGATACAGACGGAGAACTGAACTCTTGAATTGCAAAATGTAGGCGCTAAAGAGGTGTGGCCACGGCTAATTCCGTCACTAAGAATATCCAGGGGACAGCGGAGGATTGCTGCTGCTGGACTGAAATTCCCCTGTAGCCACTATTGCCGGCCCCAGGAGGACCTGCAGCGTTCAGTCACATCCTCGAGGATCTATTCAGGGTCCCCCAGGCATGCTTTGCTGTTATCGGCAACCAAGGCGTACGCTGTGCATCTGGACTGGCTGATGGCGACAGCCTGTTTGTGTTCCCTCAGAGGCTTGCTTAGGAGCCTTGTCAGCTCTCTCTCTCTGTGATCTGTCTCCAAAACATGAACACGCCTCTCCCGGCTCAACACGTGTGTGTGTGTGTGTGTACACACAGGAGTGAAGCCAAATTCCGCATCCCCTCGGTGATCAGATTCAGCTTCCCCCAGCCTTGTGTCTATAGGAACAATGGTGCCTTAACCCCCAAGAGAGGGACTTATTTCTTCTGAGTTGGTCTTACCATTCCTCCTCATCTGGATTGCCCGTGGCGAGATGAACAGGCTCCTGGCATCCGCTGTTTCAGAAACATACATAGCCTGTCCTTTTTCCTGGGCTGAGTTAGGTCATTACTCCCGGAAAATGTGTTTGGAATTCTCTTACTGGTCTCTCTCCTTCTTCGAAGTATCGGCCCATCAGCCAGATTAAAATTTGGTTTGCTGTGCGTCTTCCTGAGAGCCCCTGCCAGGGGAGCAGAGGGTCCCCTCGTGAGGCAGAGAGGGCTCGTCACGGCAAACGGACGTGGTTGAGAGAGACACGTGTCCGAGAGCATTTTTCAGTGACAAGACCGTGTTCCGTGAAAGGTCGGGTTCTGTGTTTGCTTTGCTGGTTGGTTGACCGGTTGGTTCCTTTCAATGTTGCAACGAATGTGTTTTCAGAGTGTTGTAAAGGGAACAACCCAACCAAAATATAAGCCACAGGTAATGCTTTGGATGGTTCTGTGCTCTCGAAACAGGTAGCAATTGTGTTACCGACCGCTCTGTACTTAATTCCACGACAGCTCTCACTCACTGGTCAGATTTAAATTACATCCAGCAAATTTTTACTGGGTGTACATGACCTGGTGTAGGTAGACCCTGTCTATGAGGAATGTGGAGTTTAATGGCCATGAAGGAACACACGCAGCCAACAGCAGCACTGGCCAGCATGGTACTTACTGTTGTCGTAACAAAGGTAGGCTAGTCGTGGGCTTGAAAACATCGACCCTTTGCATGCTGGCTGGGTATGGTGGAGAAGGTAGCTAAATGGACCTTGTCAATCATCTGGCTCAACCCTCCCCCCCCACACACTTTTAAAGATAAAGGTATCTCCCTGGCTGGTTTGGCTCAGTGGATAGAGCATCGGCCTGTGGACCTAAAGGTCTTGGGTTCGATTCCGGTCAAGGGCACATGCCTGGGTTTCAGGCACAGTCCCCAGTAGGGGGCATGCAGGAGGCAGCCTATCAATGAATCTCTCTCATCATTGATGTTTCCATCTCTCTCTCCCTCTCCCTTCCTCCCTGAAATCAATAAAAACATATTTAAAAATAAATAAAGTTAAATGTAGAAAGTTTAGAATATGTAGGAAGGTAGAAACAAGAAATCAACCCCAAAGCCTACCACCCCCAAATAACCATTATTAACCTTTTGATATATTTCCTTCCAGTCTCTTCACATATTTCATTTTTCACATATATAAGATAATATTAAATATGTGATTTTGTACATTGATTCCCCCCATACAATATTATGGAAATTAAGAACTCTTGGTAAATATATTTTAATTTAAATAATGTTCCATTACTGGGTCAACCATAATTTAGGCCTTCTTCTACTATTTCAGTTGTTTGACACTATTTTACTCTTAAATGCTTCAGCTTGAAAGTTTCTCAGGATAGAATCTCTGAAGTAGGTTTATAGGTCAAAGTATATGCACATTAAAAAAAAAAAAAATATATATATATATATATATATATATATATATATATTGATATTGATATTTTAGGAGAGAGGAAGGGAGAGGGAGAACCATCGATCCGCTGCCTCCTGCACACCCCCTACCTGGGGTTCGGGCCTGCAACCCGAGCATGTGCCCTGAGGGGAATTGAACCAGCAACCTTTTGGTGCCCAGGATGAGGCCCTGCCAACTGAGCCACTCGGGCCAGGGCTGACGTATATGAGCATTGGGGCTCTTGCAAGATGGTTTTTAAGCCCTCTGCCTTTGACAGCCTGCATTCGGCTGGTCTCCCAGCAGGTTCCCCTCGCCCTCCTCACACCGGCCGCAGGCTCTCTGCCTCTTAACTGGGGCCTGCGGACACTCTGCAGGGCGGAGATAAGCAGAGCAATCAAAGCCAGCGCCCAGGAAGAGCCGGAAGCTCAGTCTAGCCCGGCGCCTGCAGTGCCTTCTGAATCCGTTATCTCCTTGTAGAGATGCACGGACCGGGATGTGCACAGGCAGAGAGGGGTCACGGTTCCTTACCTTTAGAATGGTGGGGGGAGGCAGACACCAGATTAGGCGCAGATGTTTCTAGAAACCACTGAGTTTCTGGCAATTGCTGTCAATAACAATTTCAAGCAAGACTGCTTCTTCTAATAGCCGTGAACGGATGTGAGCAGAGCCACGTGCATCCGCGGATGGCCACCGCTGGCTGCTGAGGCCCCCAGAGAGGGCCGGGGTGCCCTGAGGCCCAATGTGGCCCCGGACATCCTAGTGATCCTGAGGCTGAAAGGCCGGTGGGGCTCCCTCAGCTCAGTCCCAGCCCCTGCCTGGAGCGTGGTGACACAGGCTGGGTGGTCTGAACTGTCTGTAGGCCCCACATCCCCGCTGGTCTGAGCTGAGCTAGCTCTCAGGGTGGTTGACACAGACATGGCCTTGAGATTGCCCACATAGCGTTTCGTTCTCAAGCACAGACTCGTGGAATGTGAGGCAGAGTTCCCCACAGAGGTGCCAACTCTGGGGCTGGGGTCTTGGCCTGCTCCCAGCCCTAACAGACTTAAGGATTTACACACATCCTTCTAGTCGTCACTGCTGAAAGAGAAGTAAATCCATTCAAAACCATACTTTTATTGATTTCAGAGAGGAAGGGAGAGGGAGAGGGAGAAACATCAGGGGTGAGAGAGAATCACAGATCGGCTGCCTCCTGCACCCCCACCCTGGGGATCGAGCCTGCCAACCTGGGTCTGTGTCCCGACCGGGAATCCGACCATGACCTCCTGCTTCCTGGGTCAGTGCTCAACCACGGAGCCACGCTGACCAGGCGATAAATGCATGTTCGAACCCGTGCCCGGGGTGCTGCTGGGCTGGTTTTCTAGCTCCTCCCCTCCCTCCTCACTGTGTGTCAGAGTCTGACCATAAAGAGCGCGCGGAAAAGCTAGTCTAAACCTGCCTTAGGTCTCTTGGGGTCCCTGCATGTTTCAAACAGCCAGGCATAACCTCTACTGTTTTGGAAAGCTTGGGTTCCCAGTTCAAGTGCAATATTTATGTTTCCTCACAGTTTGGGACAAGATTACTGTGTTGTTTTTTTAACCCAGTGGCTATTGGATTACCATTGAGTTTATATTTACCCTTGATTTTGTTATCACAGATTCATTTTGTAGAGAAAGCCCTACACTTGGCTTTCTATCACCTTTGCTGCTTTTATTTTTCTAATTTTTTTTTCACTTGTTAGTGCTCACCCGAGGATATGTTTTCATTGATTTTTAGAAGGAGTGGAAGGGAAAGGGAGAGACAGAGAGAGAAACATCGATGTGAGAGAGGCACATTGATTGGTTGCCTCCCACAGGAGCCCTAACCAAGGCCCGGGATCATGCCCTTGACCTGAATCGAACCCAAAACTCTTCAGTCTGCAGGCTGGTGCTCTGTCCACTGAGACAAACTGACTAGAATATCTTTGCTGCTTTTCAATCCAAGACCTTGAGATGTTCTCTGTGTGAGCCCACAAACCCTGTAGGAACACCCTCCAGATTCAGAGGACGTCCCATAAATTGTTAAAGTCTCAAATGCAATCATTTTCTCAGGCCCTAGAATTGCAGAGCACCCTGGCCTCCCCTCCAGGCGCCCCCCACAGGCACTGACCGGGGGTGCACGTTTCACAGATAAGACACTCAGAAGGTCGTTGCTTTGTCAGTGGCCATGTCGGGGCCCATCATTATTTGCCCATGGGGTTGGGGTGGGGTGGAAATGGCTTTCATCCCAGTCCTTCTGGTATTGCCTCCAGGAATGCCAGCTTGGAGGAGGGGCTGTGCAGGAGAGGTGGGGCAGGCAGTGCTGCACTCTGCATACCAGCTTCAGAAACGCTCAGTCACTTGAGAACGGGATGGGCTGGGGTTGGGAGATGACGAGGAGTAGGACGAAGTGGCCCAGATAAAGGCTTTATGGAAGGAAGCAGCCATATGAACAGATGGTTTAGGCCAGTGGTTGGCAAACTCATCAGTCTACAGAGCCAAATATCAACAGTGCAACGATTGACATTTCTTTTGAGAGCCAAATTTTGTAAACGTAAACTTCTCCTAATGCCACTCCTTCAGAATAGACTCGCCCAGGCCGTGGTATTTTGGGGAAGAGCCACACTCAAAGGGCCAAAGAGCCGCATGTGGCTTGCAAGCCGAAGTTTGCCGACCACGGGTTTAAGCAGAGGGCCAAGTTGATCCTGGAAATGAGTGCACATTCTTTTTTATAATATTTTATTGATTTTTCAGAGAGAGGGAGAGGGATAGAAAATCAGTAATATTGATGAGAGAGAAACATCCATCAGCTGCCTCCTGCACACCTCCTACTGAGGATGTGTCCACAACTAAGGTACATGCCCTGGACTGGAATTGAACCTGGGACCTTTCAGTCCGCAGGCCGACGCTCTATCCACTGAGCCAAACCGGTTTCGGCTGAGTGCCTATTCTTCATTGTGCCGGTAGCAGCCTGTGATGCCACGCTGGAGGCAAACATTAGCATTGTCCATCACGTCCCCTGGACCATAATTCCATGTGGTCAGGGGCCCTTTTGGAACTGACAATGTCAGTGCCTCGCAGAGCTCAGTAAGTAATGACTGAATGAGGGAGTCAAGGCCAAAGGGAGTTCTTGAACACACACGCCACCTTCCACTTCAGCGGCCACGTATGTTCTCCGCACAGTCGAATCCCGATGCCTACCCAGAGTCCCGCTCAGGGATTCTCGGCAAATCGGGTGAGTGATTGCCATGGGATGTCACGTGCTTTTTGTATGATCCAAGTATGTGTGTGGGAAGTCACGCCCCATGCCCAGTCTTGCGGGAACGTGCCTGAGCTGGGGCTATAAACTGTGTATTGTCTTCTTGTCTCTGCGTCGTGTGGCTGAGAAGGTGGAATGGTTCTGTGTTCCTTTGACCACATGTTCATTCCAGGACCAGATCTGGAGCTGGGCCCACGGTCAATTCCAGGAAGGTCTTGCAGGTGATAATGTTGCAAAACAAAGCAAAAGAACAGCTGTTTTCTAGCCTTTGCAAGCCGTTAAAGCTACTTTCATTGCCACTGTGTGAGGCAGATTGGCTTTAAGGTCATTTTCTTTGAAGTCAAAATTAAATTTATTCTCATTATTCCAACAAACCTTAGATGGTTTAAGTTCTATATTCTGTTCTCACACGAATAAAAGCAAACATAAACTATCTCGTAGGTCCGCCATTTCTATGTGTATTGTATTATTTGTGATGCTGAAATGGTGTGGTTTTTCAGATGGCACCTTTCACACTGTTATTTGGTCTACCGAAGAATCCAAACGTTCTTCCCCATGTGCACTGACTGGCGAGGAATTCTGGATGACCTGGGCGTCTGTGGACGTCATTTGTTAAAGGAAAAGGAAGGTTAACAGCTTTTTCTGCAAATAGAAAGAGCTTTAGTGTTTTTCTCGTTATGGAAACTACACAGTCACTGCCAAAGGAGGCCAGGAAAAATAGAAAAGAAAGTAAAAACCCTATATAATCCTACGTTCAGGTTTTTGTGCTATTCATTGTAGGGTATGTATATCTAGGCTTTTTCTCTGCCTGTGTAGTCATGCCAATGCAGTTTTTAAAAAATTGGAAATGGTATCATTCCACAGATACGGCTTTAAAATGTGTCTCCCCTCCCCCAACCCCAATAACTTTGAGCTTTTCAGGGAGAAAAATGGGGAACGTGAATTTTAGGAAGTTTTGCTTTTCAGTATATGGAGTGGTCTAATTTCCCCTTCACACCCCTGTTAGCACAACTGCTCTAACAGTCTGCATTACTCTTTGAATCAGTCAGGATTCACTTGAAGGACACAGAAACCATGCTGGCTATTTTGAGCAGAAAAAGATTTGATTTTTAAAGAGAGGTGCTTACGGGATTGCTTGGAGGTCCAAAAGAGGGGACCTTTCTAGGCTGTTCTCCAGAAATACACCGAGTGGCCATATGATGATGATTTCTGAATGCATACTAATCTGGCCACTCATTGTATAGCCTATATAATAAAAGACTAATATGCAAATTGTCCCCTCAACCAGGAGTTCGACCAGCAGGCAGGCCAGCCAACTGCTCATGTCCCCTCCCCCTGGCCAGGCTGGTTGGACCCCACCCATGTACGAATTCATGCACCAGGCCTCTAATACACACACACACACACACACACACACACACACACACACACACACACACACTGAGTGGCCACATTATTATGCGTTTAGAGATCATAATAATCCAATCACTCAGTGTAGGTCTGAACTGGGGCACTCAGCAGCCAGGGCAGCTGCCCCTTCTCTATGACCAGGGGACAGGGAAGCAGAGAGCAGCCATCTGGATGGCTGCCCATGGCCCCGGCCCCCAGCTGACAGCCAGGGCAGGCTCATCACTTCCACTGCCATTGGCCTCAGAGCCACACAGCATCTGCTTGGCCCACACCGGCGACACTTGCACACCCTGGGCCCCGTGCCTCGCTCCCTGCTCTCACTAAGCTGGGGGCCTCGACACAGGAAGCTAAAAGACACACATTCACTCGCCAGCAAACCCTATGTAGTCTATCTCCAAAATATGCCCAATCCCCCTGCTTCTCTCCATCCCTACTGCTCCCACTGCCCCGACACTGTTATTCCACACGTAGGTGGCGCCCCAGCTCATCCATGGTCTCTGCGCTCCTTCAAAGTTAGAACACGTCATCCCCGTGCTCAGAACACTCCAGTGAAACTCCATCTCACTCGAGATCAAAGTCAGAATTCTTACAACAACCAGGGGGCTCTTAAAGAGCCCCCCACCCCCACGGCCACCATCTCTCTGACTTGCTTGCCGGTCACTCTCACTCTTCCTCGCTCTGCTGCAGCCCTGATGTCCTTAAACACACTTGTCCCTAAGGGCCTGGCCATTGCCGGCCCCTCTGCCCCTTCTCTCGGGCATCCGCAAGGCTCTTCATCGTCCTCAGGACTTGGCTGGGCCTTCGCCTGCTCCGGAAGACACCTCTGACCCTAAAGTGCAAACTGACCTCCCGTCCAGCCCTCCCAACTCTCCTCGGTTTTATTTTCCTCCTTAGCACGTACTACTTTCTGATGAACTCCCAAACTTCTTCCTTGTATTGCCTGCCCACTCCCTATGAGAAAAAATGGTTTAGAAAATATTTATTATTGAGTCCTCAGGGCATGGGGCAGTCCTCTGGGCACGTTGGTGATCATTTATCAAATATTTGTTGAATGAGTACATTTCTTCTTAAAAAATATATTTTTTGTTGATAGTATTACAGATATCACCCATCCTCCCCCCTTCACTCCCATCCTCCCAGACCCTCCCCACCCCCCATCCCGGGTCTTCATTACCCTATTGCCCATGTCCGTGGGCTAAGCATACATGTTATGATATTTGTCTTTCTCGGAATAAATTTCTTTATCCATGCATCATTGTAATGATTTACTGGAAATTAGTTCCTAGGGTCAGAGGATGCCCAGATGCCCAGAAATGTCTGGACACTTTGTTTTCCCACCCAGACTCCCCGAGAACGTCTTCTTCCTGATGCCAGGTCATACCCTGGTCCCACCATCCGTTCTGGTCTGCGGACTCACCGTGTTTGCCCCCACTTGGTGCATTTGCCCCGCCTCCTCCCGCCTCCCAGACACTCTCCTGCCACACCCTCACTTGCTGTGATTCTTCTTTTCATTCAGGTCTCCCTTTAACTGAGACCTCCTAGGAGGGGCCTTGCCAGCTGTGAAGTAACTTCCGGTCACTCAATCCCATCGCACTGTTGTATTTTCGTTAGAGCGTGTATCCACACCAGATACCTTTCATTGGTGGATTTGCCTGCTTTCCTTCTCTGCACTGCCCGCTCCGTGGGAACAGGGGCTTCGTGTCCTTTGCAACCCTTTCTCCAGGGAACGTGTGTTTGATGGTGGAGTAAACTGGCCATTGCAGTCTTCTCGCTGTCACCATCTGGTGGGTGACTTTTCCGGGCTGGTGAGGCTGAGCATCTTCAGAAGCAGGAAACCTTTCTGGCGTAGCAAGCGCTGAGATGGTCTAGAGCAGTGGTTCCCAATATGGGGCACACACCCACGGGTGGGGGAGGCAACTTAATTTTTAAGGGGGGCAATTCGAGAATGAGTTATTAACCGTGAATTTTTGGCATCTCTTATGGTCCTAGGGGCCTCTTATATGTATCCTATATAATAAAAGGCTAATATGCAAATTTCCCCCTCAACCAAGAGTTTGACTAGGGGGCAGGGTTGGCCGACCAACTGCCTGTGGCCCCTCCCCCTGGCCGGCCTGGCCCAGTTGGCTCCTAGCAGGGTGGGCTGGCTAGACCCCACCTGTGCATGAATTTGTGCACCATGCCTCTAGTATAAATATATATTGTGACCTATTTATGCATTTCAGCTCTCTATTACATGTTTTGAAATTTTATTTGCCTTTTTTTCATATCACATTATTATTACTAGAGGCCTGGTGCACGAAATTTGTACACTTGGGGAGGGGTCCCTCAGCCCAGCCTGTGCCATCTCGCAGTCTGGGACCCCTCCCTCCTTACTGCCCTCCTGAAGCAGAGACAGGAGGGGCTCCCACCACCACTGCTGCACTCAGCCATGAGCCCAGCTCAGGGCTTCTGGCTGAGTGGCACCTCCCCCACCCCGGCGGTCAGTGCGCATCATAGCAACCAGCTGTTCAGTCGATTTGCATATTAGCCTTTTATTAAATAGGATTTTTAAAACAGTTCCTTAGTGATTTCTTCCTCACTACTTCACCTGTCCTTTCGTTCTTTTATTTTTCTCTTTCAGAGATACCATGTTCTTTGGAAGCTTGTTTAGACCAAGTGAACGGCCTTGTAGGAGTTCGCTTTTTGAAAAATAAGAATTATTTGTCGTGGGTGGGTGGTCATCAGGACTGTAGAAATGCTTTCGGGTGGGACATGGCCACAGAACGGTTGGGAACCACTGTTCTAGAGGTTGGAACGTCAGGTGTTTGATTGGACGCGCTGTCTCAGTTTCTCACCTTGCGGACAAGTCGCACAATGGCTTCCGTTCCTGACACCTTCCTCACTGGGCTCGCCCTGGCACCACGAAGTAGGACTCCCTTTGCGGGCTGCACTGACGCCCTGTCGTTTTCCTTCCTCCCCGCAGCTTTTGGAGAGAACCAACGGCGGTTTTGAAGACTCAGACCCGGGTGCTACCAAGAGTCCGCTCCACTTGGCGGTAAGTGCGACTCTGTGGGCAACTTCGCTTGTTACAGGAGGAAGCGAAGCGTTCCTCGAAGTGGGCTGCTCCCACAATGCCAGCACGGCCGTGCAGAAATAGCTAACAATGGAAACAGTGCCTGGTAAAGGCTCAGGCACCGCGGTTGACACCACCTCGCCACCCTCAGCCACACCCACCAGCATACCCACTGACGCATGCACGCACACTCTGAATCCAGTGAAATCAGGTTAAAATGTGCACACGTCTTTGTTCCTGGAGATGGATGGGGAATGGAAAAGGTGGGTGGGTGGTGGGATGCTTACACGTAAAAAATTCACAGGAGTTGGCTTTTAGGATCAGTTGCTCTAAAGGCTGCTCTCTGGAATCTCTGCCCAACCATCAGCTGTGCCTGGGGAAGTTACCCCAATGCCGAGGGTTCCCAGACAGCACTAGCGCCCCCGAGAGGCCTGTTGGAAAGGGCACCTCCAATGGAATCCTGATGCCCTTTGAGGGTGGGGTTGAGTGCACTGCCAAGCCTCCTTCTAACCCGAGAAGAGTCTTCTCAGCTTCTAGAAATTCTATCATCTCTCCTTCATTTTTGAAAAGGGATTGTTCAGTGCGTGTTGTATGCCCGGTGCTCTGCTAAGCTCTCTGGGTGTCCAGTCCTGGATGACAGGGTGGGCTTTGGGGGTCCTGTAGCCGGCCGGGCAAGCAAGGGCATGCAGCAAGGAGGTCCGAGCCTCCAGTCCCCTCATTAGCAGCTCACCTGGACCTGCTTTCCCCACCTGTCACGTAAAAGGGGTGAGTTAGTTAAGGGTCCCCAAACCCTTTCCAATTTGTTAATTAATTTGTTGTATGATCTTGGCCAAGCACCTAACCTCCTGTGCCTCAGTTTCTCCACCCGCTACACGTGGAGAACAGCCATACCTCTATCCCTGGGCCGTTGGGGGAATGGCATGAGCTAACAGGGAAAGCAGGGAGACGGTGCCTGGCGCCCGTGTGCAGTCAGCAGCGTCATCCTCCCCGGGGTTCACATGAGGTCGGTCTTGCATTGACATGTGCCAACGGTGTCTGCAGTAAGCGCTGTCCCAGGAGCTAGAGCTGTCGCCGTCAGCTAGGCCCGGGCTCGGTCCTGGCAGTTTCCGGTCCAGGAGACACAGGCAAGGGGCTGTGTGGCGGGACGGAGGGGGTAGGTGCTGCGTGTACCACACAGATCGGTGGGATGGGGTGGAGGTAGCCAGGGTGCCGTCACATAGCGCAGAGCCTCCCTGCCAGACGCCCGGGGCGGGGGGGGGGTAGCTGGCTGACACCAGAGTGTTTAGGCAGAGGGCAGAGGTGGGAGCATGCTTGGCCAGTTACCGGAAGAGCCAGAACACCACTGTGGTGGGGAGAGCATGGAGTCTAGCCTGTAAAAGGCAAAAGCAGAAGGTAGACAAGCAGGCAAGCGGGGACGAGGATGGCTTTGGCCGTGGTGACAGCAGCAAGTTAACCCTAAAACATTGCAGTCGTGGCCTTGAAACGCAAACCCTTTAAAAACATATTATGTGCTTCGGCTTGGCTGGTGTTGCTCAGTGGATAGAGCGTCGGCCTGCGGACTGGAGGCTCCTGGGTTCGATGCCAGGTGAGGGTGCATGGGAGCGTGCAGGAGGCAGCTGGTCAAGGATTCTCTCTCATCATTGATGTTTCTCTCTCTCTCTCCCTCTCCCTTCCTCTCTGAAATCAATAAAAATAAAAAATATTTTAAAAGAATAATAAAAACATATTATTTTCTTCAAGGACTCCCCAAGGATACCACCAGCCTGTCCAGGGGCCTCTGTAGCAATTCACTGGGTAAAACCCCAGGCGGCCCTAACCGGTTTGACTCAGTGGATAGAGCACCGGCCTGCGGACTGAAGGGTCCCGGGTTCGATTCTGGTCAAGGGGATGTGCCTTGGTTGCGGGCACATCCCCAGTCGGGGGGTGCAGGAGGCAGCTGATCGATGTTTCTCTCTCATCGAACTTTCTCTCTATCCCTCTCTCTTCCTCTGTAAAAAATCAATAAAATATATTAAACACACACACACACACACACACACACACACACACACACAGACCCAGGGCGATGGGTTCTTAGGTAGAAGCAGGTGTCCTCCCACCTGCCGGCCACGGGATGCCTGACCCACCGGCGCCGTTTCCTGCCTGAAGGATTCACACCGCCAGGGTGACAAGCCAGGGAATTCAGAGGCATTTTTAACTATCTGAAAAGATTAGGTCAGGAAGCAGGGCCATGCGAGTGGGGGCTCCCGCCCCCCAGATGTCCAGATGGACCCGTCGTGGCGCGGATCCTGTGGGGACCCCGACTTCTTTCTCCTCGGCGTCCTCAGTCCCAGGCCAGGAAGTTCAGAGAAATGAATCACATTCTAAAATACGTGTCACCTACCGAGATTAAGGAATTCCGTGCGACAGACTTGAAATGTGTGTTCCTTTCAGCAAAGGCTCACGCTGGGCTGTCTGTTGAAGCCAGCATCCCAGGGGCTTTTTGAACCAGCGTGTTTGTTCTTTCGTGAGTTGCTTCCTCCTTTAATTATTTCAGAAATTACTTGTGGAATCACCTCCTGACCGCCTGGTGGAGGAAGATGGGAATAGGAAGGAAAATAGGACAGTTCTCATTCTGTACTGCTGACTAACGAGTCTCTTTCAGAGAGCTGTCGTCCGCTCTTTCAGTAGACCCCAAAAGCCATGTATGTCATTGTCTCAAGACTGAACCGTGCATGAACCATCAAAGAGAATCCCGCAGGGCTGAGCTCTGAAGTGTGACGATAGAAGAACGTTCTGGTCTAATCCCAGTTACCTTTATTATCTCCCCCCACCGCCACCCCTCCCCCGCCATTGCCTTTGAGGTTTAGTAAACCCTGTGTCTCTTCAGCTCTGTGTTGTAATGCATATGCATGCTAAAATTCAGGAGCTGGAAACCAGGCCAGCGATTTCCAACCTCTAGCTCACACACACACTAATGACTAGAACTCTGCAGCACACCAAAAAGATGTATTTCTGGCCTACGTATTTGTTATGGCCTGGCAGCGACCAAAAATAGGCACGCATTCGACTCGTTCACACCCGATGGCTCTGGTTGCGTGCACTGTCGTCGGTTTCTATTTGACAACGCCAGGGAAAAGAGGTCAGGGCCCCTGACTAAGCAGTCGGGGACTGCACGTTTTAAAAATCCTTGTGGCACACTGCTTGAAAATCGCTGAACTAGACGGAAGGCCGAAACCAGGGTTCTGTAGGTTAACCCGGACGTTCGACCAGCCTGACTTTAAGGGATGTTTCGAGCACCTGGGATAGGAGAAAGTATGGGATGGAATTCTGAAGCTTTATTTCGACATTATTTAGCTTGCACACGTGTTAATGGAGTTGGCTGTTGCTGTGGGGTTTAAAGGGCCTCTTAGAGGAGGTGAGTTCGTAAGTCAGCACCCAGCTCGTGCGCCTGCGATGCCTCCATGCCGGCTGCCTGCCCGAGTCTGTCTCTCTCTGTGTCGCGTGTCTTCTCCATGAAATCTAAACATGTCCGTTGTCGTGCTTCATAGATACGCATGTGCTTCTGTGCTCTGTAAGTCGCCGGTTCTGTTCTCTGAGGCCGTCACAGTGACAGATGTGGAAATGTTCGCTATTCTTGTTGCGGTAGAAATGGGCTCGGAAGGACCGCCACTTGCAAATGGCAACTGGAACCTGCTGTTACCCCTGTGGAGTCCTTTCCCCTGGTGTGAAGTCAGGATGGCCACAGAGCCACATCCGTTGCTGCCATTACAATTTAAATATTTCTATTGATTTCAGAGAGGAAGAGAGAGGAAGGGAGAGAGAGAGAGAAACATCGATGAGGGAGAATCTCTGGCCAGCTGCCTCCTACATGCACTACACTAGGGATCAAGCCCTCAACACAGGAATCTTAACTGGTGTGGGGCGACTTCCACGACCAGTTGCAAATGACCACAGAGGCAGTTAAGTTGGTAATAAGCAAGCAAGGATTTATTGAAAACTGGCCAGGACGGTCTCGAGGGCACCACACAGAGACCAAACACCCACAGGCATGCTGCCCTGGGTACAGGCAGTCCTTTTAAAGGGGTCTGAACCATAAATTTTCATTGTTTTGAATTCCGAGAAGAGCTGTCAAGGTCGTATCCAAGGGAGTTGCCAGTGCACTGTGATTGACCCTGTTGCCTGCACCTTATCTCTAACCATACCTTTTGCTAGACATGGCAAAGCGGTCCTATCTCATAAAAGCAGGTGGTACAGCTCAAGTTCTGGCACCACCCAGTCACTCTTCTGAGTCCTGGTCTGGTCTTTAAAGGGGCTTTTGCCCCCCACCCCCAAGGTCTCAAGCTGGAAGTAATTACCCTTTTGTTTTAAGCAAGCAAGCAGGATCAAAATTCAAACAGCAGTTTTATCCGAGATGAATGCTACCGTATTTCATAACCAGGACCTTCCAGTTCACCGATTGACGCTCAACCAGTGAGCCACGTAGTTGGCCGGGCTCTGCCATATTACCATTTATTGTTTGTTTATTTTAATTTAAATTCTTTATAAGTCTCCTTCCCCCTCCCCTGGACCTCTCCCTGGCCACCCCCAACCCCCAGCACGTGCCCTCACCTCTCTCCCCCTGTCTGTGTCCACTGGTTTTGCTCATATGCATGCATACAAGTCCTTCAGTTGATCTCTTACCCCCTCACCCATTCCAATGTAAAGGGAGAGGAAATGTTGTGCAAAGTCAATTTCCAAATAAGCCACAGATTCCAGCCCTGGGTGAGACGGTTGGATGTACACCCTGATGTCGATGCTCCTGTGACCACAGCCTCTCAGAGTCACCACCGGCCTGAGTCGATGGTGGCTGGACTAGGTGATGGGTACATGGGGGTCCATCTCACGAGCCTGTCTTTTTCATATGTGTGTGTGTGTATGTGTGTGTTACTGATTTTTTTTACAGAGAGGAAGGGAGAGGGATAGAGAGAAACATCGATGAGAGAGACACATCGATCAGCTGCCTCCTGCACACCCCCTACTAGAGATGTGCCCACAACCAAGATACATGCCCTTGACCGAAATCAAACCTGGGACTCTTGAGTCCACAGATCAATGCTCTATCCACTGAGCCACACCGGTTTCAGCGAGCCTATCTTCTTGGCATAAGCTGGAAACGTCCCAGAATAAAAAGCTGAAGAAACGAAGCCATTGGCCTTGCAGCGCCCATCCCATAGCAGCTCGTGCCAAGGCCCCAGCCAGCGCTCCGTGTGCTCTGAGTCCCGATTCCACGTGCCAGGCCGTGTGACCAGGGGCGGTTTGGCTGATGTCTCTGCCCTCTGTGTCCTCGTGGATAAACTGGGGATCACAATAGTATCCAGACCATGGGGCCGTGACAGTGGCTTGAGGTGCTGCATGCCCAGTGCTGCCTGGCTCAGAGCAAAGGCTCAGTCCAAGGGTCGCTTCAGAGCTTGGTTTGGGCTGAAGGCTCGGGAGCCTCTGCAATTACGGTTTGCATAGCCAGTCCAGGTCCTAACGGTGGTGCCGGGATTCCGTTCTCCGGCTCAAGAAAGGCCGCGTGCAGTGTAGGAGCGATGGCTGGACATTCCCCAGCGCAAAGCAGCTTCATAGCTTGTCCGGACCCTTCCCTCCACACCAGACCTTCCAGGGAGGGGTGTGGTTTCTGATCCGATGCTTGTAATCAGCTCTCCTCGCTGATACACGTAGAGACAAAAGTATTTTGTCTGAAAGTCACTTCGATGGCATTACAGGAGGGAAAATGATAAGATGTTGCCTAAAAGCAAAGATTTTCACGGTCTCAGATTCGGGGTTTCACATCCTGACTCCGTCCTGTTCTAGCTCAGTGCTGTTGGATGAGTCAGTGAACATTGCTGGTGTCATTTATGTTTTTTCATCTATAAAAAGGATGCTTGCAGCAATGAAATGAGAGGCTATAGCTGGAGTGCTCAGCACAGTGCCTTCCTTAGTATTATTTTTAAAATATACTCTGTCCTGGCCGGTTTGGTTCATTGGATAGAGCATCAGCCTGTGGACTGAGGGGTCCCGGGTTTTTTATCTCTTTATTTTTTAAAAATATATTTTACTGATTTTTTTATAGAGAGGAAGGGAGAGGGATAGAAAGTCGGAAACATGGATGAGAGAGAAACATTGGTCAGCTGCCTCCTGCACACCCCCCACTGGGGATGTGCCTGCAATCAAGGTACATGCCCTTGACCGGAATCCAGCCTTGGACCCTTCAGTCCACAGGATGACACTATCCACTGAGCCAAACTGGTTAGGGTTTCTCTCTCTCTCTCTCTCTCTCTCTCTCTCTCTCTCTCTCTCTCTCTCTTTCTCTTTCTCTCTCTCTCTCTTTCTCTCTCTCTCTATCCTCCCTGCGAGACACCTTTTATTGCTCTCCTTTTGTAGAAACAAACTAAGCGAAGTTAAGAAACTTAGGGTCACGTGGCTAGAAATGACAATATTCAACCACAACAAGGTCTGTCCCCTCTGTTGAATATGAAGACACATGTATTTGGTAACTTTTTTCTCCAGGTTTAACAGAATAATCTCCTGGGGAGGAGGTGGGAATTCTGATCATGTCAGTATGTTTAGCCTGAGCTGGCAGATCTAAGAATATATTCATTTATTCCGCTGCTGGCTTGTCTTGGGTGAGCAGATCGATAGATACAAACACATGAATCCACTAACCGGTGTGGCTCAGTGGATAGAGCGTCGGCCTGTGGACTGAAGGATCTCAGGTTCGATTCCGGTCAAGGGCATGTACCTTGATAGCGGGCACATCCCCAGTAGGGGGTGTGCAGGAGGCAGCACGTTCTCGCTCATCAGTGTTTCTAACGATCCCTTTCCCTTCCTCTCGGTAGAAAATCAATAAAATATATTATTTAAAAAACAAACAAACACATGAATCCATTCATACATTCGGTGCCTCTGCTGCAAATTATCTGACAAAAGAGAAAGGACACGAAGGAATCCATACGTAGACGTGCGTGTCACGCTTTTTGATATTTCAATCTAACTCTTTGGTTTCCAGTGTTTTCCTTTATCCCGAGGGTCTGCCTGACGTGCTCCTGGGGGTGGCCTCTGCCCGTGCCCTTGGAGCAGAAGCCGGGGGGCGCTGTGCGGTGGGAGGCGAGCGAGCGCTGTGTCCCCGGCTCCCCCTGCAGGCCTACAATGGGCACCACCAGGCACTGGAGGTGCTGCTGCAGTCGCTGGTGGACCTGGACATCCGGGACGAGAAGGGCCGCACCGCGCTGGACCTGGCCGCCTTCAGGGGCCACACGGAGTGTGTGGAGGCGCTCGTCAACCAGGGCGCGTCCATCTTCGTGAAGGACGACGTCACCAAGAGGACCCCGCTGCACGCCTCAGGTGGGTCGCGCGGAGTGTGGTTGGCGGTTTGGCAGCTGGCTCGCAAGCCGAGTGAAAGGTTGGCAGCATCTTCTTTCGTCCCAGTTTTTAAAGACATTTTCTTCCTGCAACAGGTTTGCCTACGCTCTTCCCAAACCCTGGGCTTCGGGTCCACGTTGAGGTGATGGGTGGTCTCTGGCCAGATGGGCTCTGGCCTCTCCTTTAAAGGTTTATTCTGTTTAGAGCAGATACGGCGCCGGGGGCCAAAGATGGTGGGATCTTTCTTTCCCTCCCGTGGCCAGCACGGAAAGAGAGATGGAGCCGGTTCTGAGTGGAGGCGGCGAGGGATTAAGAAAAATGAAAGGACAGCAGAAAGCTGGGTGCTGGGCGGGAACCTGTCTTCTCTCTCCTGGAGAGACAGGGACAGGGACCCGGAGTCCACGCAGCAAGTCTGTACTCCAAAACACAACGGGGCTGTGCTGGAAAACTTAGCATAAAAGGACCTTCGGTGGGCCCAGGTCTCATTTCCTCATTCCCGGTGCTAGACTGGATTTACATATCAGTAGTCCAGCTCCCAAGGACACCTGGGCAAAGTGAAGAGTCAAGCTGGTAACACATCACCTTCTTGGTGAGATGTGTTTCCAAAGCGTGGCTCTGCCTGCCGCCTTGGACTCAGCTGACATGATTTAAAGAAATGCCCGTGTCCCTTCCCAGCCCCCCCCCCCCCCCACACACACACAGAGCAGTTTTAGGTTCACAGCAAAATTGAGAGGAAGGTGCAGAGATTTCCCACGCACCTTCTGCCCCTCCCCCCATGCATAGCCTCTCCCATTATCAACGTCCCACGAGAGTGGTACATACATCACAATGGATAAACCTACATGGATGCCTCATCCCCATCCCAAGGCCACAGTATCCATTAGGGTTCACTCTCACTGTTGTGCCTCCTATGGATTTGGACAAATGCAGAATGGGTACGTGTGCGTTATTACAGCATCGTACAGAATACAATACTGTGAATCCAGCTCTAAACATCCTCTGTGCTCCATCTGGCCTGAACTCAGAGGAGAGTTCAGAGCCTTTGGCCAGTAGTCATCATAGAACTTTCTAGAAAAAGGGCCAGGCCTAATGTGACCTTCAGATACGTTACATAGAACAAAGTCACATGGCATTTAAAGGGGGAAATGCATGACATTTCAGGGCAATTTCAGAAAAGGAGTCACCAGACAGCGGATTCATCCACGCACTATTCTGCCAGCCCTCATGATGCCTCTGAGCTTTTGTTCTGATTCTTGGAGCATTGGGTGTAAAAAGAGACTCTTAAAAGGTCTGTGTAGATATCACAAAGGAAGTAATTGTCTTTTCTGGGATTTTTCTCTAACACACATAAAATCAAACTGTATCAGGACCCTGCTAGAGGTACACACAGACTTAAAGTGATGGGGAGGCCTCTAGCTCAGTGAAGGAATACCTTCCTTTGGGGTCAGGGATTCAGTGATAGCTGCCTTTGATCAGGATCGGAAGTACTGTCTTATGATGAGAAATAACTGTCTTACACCATTAAATGAGTGTATTGAGGAAGCAAAGAGCGAAGATGGTTTTCCAGAAGATGTAATGATCTTGTTACTGGGAACATTTTCTCAGAATGTTAGCCTGTGTAGAAGTATTGCCACCTACAAACCTGAATTTCCAAACCACGGAAGAAGAACAATATGGAGATAGAAACAAACAAACAAACAAACAAAAACAAATATGGCTGTTGTCTAGTTATCTGGAAACAATTATTCCTGGAAGAAAACTTTAGTCATGAGATCAGGAGTGGTTGGTTCAATTGCAAATTCTTATTTTTTATCCACATTCAGTCTTTTGGGTAACGTTGTAAAGCATTATACAGTTTGATAATCTAGACATCCTTGGTATTATTCTAAAGTTCAAATTTGGTTCTTTTAAAATATTGGTTGCCCACGATTAAGGCAAGCACCCTGCCTTAGTTTCCAGGGCCTCCCTGACAACGACAAAGGGCCTATTTTCACTGTGAAACAGTGAACCCTGAAAAATAATCATGGTCATTCATTTGCCACTGCAAAGGTTATGGTCCAATGGCGCCCCCTCGTGGTCAAGCCCCTTCACTCCTTTTGGATCGCCAAGTCATTCATTGGCTAGCACAGGCTGTCATTCCACTCTGTTCTCCACAAAATGTCTGCCATGTGCAAGCTTTAGCCCGGGCCTTCGGAATCTGCTTGTCCCGAATCTTTTCCAACTCACTGGACAGGCCACCTTTCTGCTACTGTTGTTGCAAATCCTGGGAGGACTGAGGAGCAGGAGCCGGGATGGATAGCTGAGGTTGGGGCCCAGCTCGTGGCAATGACAGCTGGGTCTCTGAGCAGCATGAAAAGTGGCTGTCACTCATACGGCGGCGGGGGCGGGGCTCGTCTAAGACAAAGCTGGACTTGACCCCGCACAGCCAAGGAGACGTCGGCCACTGGGGACACGGCGGGTGTGGGGAGCCAACGGGAGTTCCAGCTGGGCCGCACTTTTCCACGAAGGGGGCCTTATGCTTACCCGAGGGGCTCTCCGCTCCGTTCAGAAAGCTCTAGTACCCTCCTCGCCGCCCCCCCCCCCCAAAAAATCAACAATAACGCAGTACTGTGGGTACTGGTTTGTTCTGCAACACGCTGGCTCAGTGATAGGAACTTAGAGGATTCCCCCCTTTCTCGGTTCAGCCCCAACTCAAACATCCTGGGCACGATGCCCGCGATGAGCCTGTCAAGGATGTCAGGTGGCTGAAGAAGGAGGCGTCAGTCACACTCCCCTGACGTCCCTCGCGTTGGGGACCCATTGCCTTAGCATCCAGCTGCCCGTCTGCTGCTCATCCCTTCCGTTTGAGCACACAGTCAGCCCCTCGCCTGCAGGCCGTACCCCTGGTAACGGGTTGAATTTAAAACAAACAAAACAGCCCATCGGCAAGCACAGCACAAAGCCTGTGTCCCAGGCCCCGGCTTCCCTCCCGAGACACAGAAACGGATCTGGGAACGGGCTGGAGGCCGCGTCTACAGACTGTGGGCGAGCCCCCTGCGGCTCAGCGGATGTCGTCCGTGAGTGTGAGCTCCTTCCGACATGGTTGTGACATTAGCCCTCTCTCCTGGCTGGCATCCGATCAAAGGGCTGGAAAATGCAGCTTTCCCAA